>CM076584.1:1396460910-1396740007 GCA_034641835.2 Pinus albicaulis
AGAACCTCGGGGAATGAGGTAAAATCCACCCCTCCCCTCGATAGCCCTTTAATAAAATATACATCCTCTTCAGTGGGCGTGTACCACTAGTTGATACCAACCCAGAAAGCCTGTTGTTGTGCATTCCACCTTCGAATAAGATGTCTCAAAAAAAAACTATGGGACTTTAGGGAAGTAGCCTCCTCATAGAACTTGAGGAGGCCTACCTGCCTAAGGAGCCCCTGCGTCGATGCTGTAATAGGGTGAGGTAATGCATCTCTCTCCCTCTCCCTTGCCTCCCATAGGCGAACCATGTTATACTGTTCTGACTTTTGTTGTTTTTGTTGCCCCTCATCTCTCCTTCCACGTCTCTAAATGATTGACATATTAAACACAATTTTTTTTATTAAATGACACATGTATTTACAAATATAACTATATATTTATTTTTTGAAAAATAAATAAAACCAGAGCTGGTGCGCCAAAAACACATTCACGCACCGGTCCCTGTGCGTCACCCCGCAGAGCGCACCGGATATGGTGCACCTCATGTTATCGACCGCACCGGAAGCAGTGCTCTAGAAAATGTTCTTAGCACACTGTTCACTACGTGCGGTGTCAGGAGGCCAGTGCGCTGACTTCACTATCCGCTCGGGGCTTATAACTAAGTCAGCACACCACCCTCCTGCTACCGTACATATTTGTCGGTGCGGTATTTTAAGATGTTGCATAGTTGACCTAGGCCAAATAACGTAAGAAGTGTGCTGACAAAAATATCCACCCCGGGGCTATTATCTCAGTCAATGCACCGCTCCACCACAATTGAAATAAGTCAACGGTGCGGCCAGGTAGCCGACCGCACTGCTCTTTTTAAAGAATTTTCAATAACATGGTGCACCTGTGGTATCTGCCTCGGAATCGGTGTGGATGCCTTTGGGACCGGTTAACCAGCCCAAACCGTTGAAAATGTCAAACTGTGGTTCCAGTGCGATGAAAAATAGCCACCTCGGGGCTGGTATGTCCATCAACGCACCGAGTTGCCGCGATACACCATTGTGAACGGTGCAGCCTGGTAATCGACCGCACCGCACTTTTTAAAAAAAATTGAAGTAACATGATCTGTCACACAGTACCATGCTGAAACTGGTGTGGATACCGTCAGCACCGATTGTGGTGCAGCCTATAAATTTACAAGTAGCACTGCAAACCGCTGTGAGCCGAATGGCTCGAGCACACCGCACGGCAATTTTTTATTTTTTTTTAATGGTTAATTTTAAGGTTTTTTCAAATTATAATCCGCTAAAAGGTTTAATTATGGAAAAAAAGAAAAATACCTATACATTTACCCATCGACAAGGCATATTGACTGTATAATTTTCAAAAGAAAAATTTTCCATTGTTTTATAAAATTGAACGTGGAGATTGGTGGCAATGCACAGTAGCAGTGCATGCAATAAGTGCAATGGGAGCACAGATGTCAGTGTGGCTCAAACAAGGATCACTTGCACCAGTGATTGAGAGCTCTGTAGCACTGAAAAAAGTGAAAAATGTGCGTTTTTGGCTGCAATATTTTTTTATTTAACCCTGTTCTTGTGCGCGAGGTTTTGATTGGCGTATCGGTGCATTTCCACTAAGTCACCTCGAGCAGTTTCTATTTTCGCACGCATTTAGGAGGCACCGGGGTTTCCCAGTGGTAACGCATCAGTGATCTATAGTAATAAGATGCATCAAGAACGTTCTTTGGTGAGCCAATGATTTGTGTGGTTTTTTGGCCGTAATTTTTTTTTTTTTAACCCTTTTCTGATGCGCGGCATTGATGGGACCCTGATGCATTTCGGTCATTCCGCACTAGGCAGTTTCTATTCCATGCATTGTTTATGAGACACCGGGGTGGCTTAGCGATAATGCACCAGTGCTCTACAATAATAATATGCGCCAGGAACATTGTCCGGTGAACCAATTATTTATGTGGTTTTTTGGCTGTAATTTTGTTTTTTTAACCCTTTTCTAGTGTGCGTTATTACTGAAGCCCCGATGCATTTTATTCATTCCGCACCGGGAAATTTATATTCCGTGCACTTTTTATGAGACACCGAGGTGGCTTATAAGTAAGACACCGGTGCTCTATAGTAATAAGACGCATCGGGAACTTTGTTCGGTGAACCAATGATTTGTGTTGTTTTTTGGGCATAATTTTATTTTTTTAACCCTTTTCTGGTGCGCAGATTTTATGGGGCCCCAGTACATTTCACTCATTATGCCCTGGGCAGTTTCTGTTCCGCGTGATTTTTATGAGACACCAGTGCTGACAAGTTGACACACACTGGTGTTGTTCCTTAATAAAAGGCATCGGGTGGGTGTGTACGAAGCGCATGGTTTTCGGTGTGCCAATGTTTATGCCGTTTTTTTGCTGTTAATTTTGTTATATAACCATCTATAGGTGCACGCATTTTATGGATGCCCCAGCGCATTTTCTTGATTCCCCACTGGTGAGAAAGTTATGTAAAGTACCGGTACTCTACAGAATTACAACACACCAGGCAGGTGTGTACGAAGTGCACGGTGTCTGGTGTGTCGATTTTTTAACCCCACTGGTGCTTTGTTGTCTTGAACACATTGGTGTGTTTTTCAGTGATAAGAGCACCAGATGAAATACATCCACAAAAACCTCCTCACGCCAACCTCCTCTAGGAACCTCCTCTAGAAATGGATGTCTGGGGTATTTTTATAAGGGGTTCCTAAAAAACATTAACTAGAGGGTCTTTTCCTTGTAGTGTATGCAAAGAGAATCTCCTACTTTATCTTTTAACCTAGTAAATGTTGATTTTGAAAGAAAATTTTTCATCTTTAAGGGGACATCAAGTGGATAATAATAAAGTGATTTTCTTTTTATAGCTGAGAGAAATATTACTTATTTTTAAACTTCATTAATATTAATTATTTTTATTTTGAAAAAGATAGAGATTTTAAAATTATCAGAGATAACTAGTTCTCCCAATGAATCACCAATTGTTGTGCTATAAAACAACACCCCCAATTATTTAAATATCTATTAAGCTTATGAATAATAAATTGGGACCCTTTAAAAGAAAAATAGATTTTAGGAAACATTATGTCGCTTAGCGTTAAGTTTTAAAACTTTAGGAATAAAAGGCGTGAACCATTTTCACTTTAATTTCATTGCACTTGACACAAATCACAAAAATCAAAAGATAACAACAGTCAGTAGTTCAAAAAGCATTGGTTCCAAAATTTCTCATATGATTTCCCAGAAGATTTATTTTAATATGATATGGATCACAGAATCTTGCACTCTCAAAGATAACAAAGTTTGAACACGTAAAATTTGCGAATTGCGATAAGCACTAAGAACGTTTTGAGTTAAAAAACTTAGAAAACCCTTATAAATATAAATCGCATCACTCCTCCTTAAAATAAAAACTTATATCATTTGAAAATAAATTGCGATAAGTCAGACCCGATAAAACAATAAACAAACAATGAAACGTATCTGCTAAATCCAATAAAATTCAATGCTTTGAGTTTTATCACATATCACATCCTACAGTATCAACCCAAATGAAAGTTACGCTTGCCTTGATAAAGTGGGATATGCGATTTGCGCAAATCACATCTCACATGCACTCACGGTCGAAATAGATAATATGGATGCTTGTAAAATTTGTGATTTGTACTACAACATTTATTACTAAAGCACTTGAAGTGATACCTAATTAATTGGTATGTTAATAAGATCTAATGATTTAAATATTTTGATTTTATATATAGTATAAAATACGTTAAATATTTGATAATAATTTAAAGTGTTACTAACGAAAATCAATGATTACGGGGCTCAAAAAGATTGATATATTTCTGAAGCATGTTTGAAATAAAAATGTTGGATTCTTAATTTATAGTGATTTAACTCTATTTCTTTGTTCCTCTTGGCTCTTCATCTCAACTCTGAATTTCTTTTTCTTCCTTGAATTCAAGAAACTATCTGAGAAAGAGATATCAACAGAAATGGCAAAGAAAGGCAAATCAGTTGCCCAATCATCCACCTTTGAAGTTATAGACATACCTCCACTATTTTCAGACACTACGTGTAATAAGGACAGTGGAATTTATTCATGGGAAGCCATGTATAATCTATTTGAAGGATAAAATCCAAGGGAACTAAAGAAATTAGCAGCAAAGGAAATAGCTAATTCATCAGAACCTTCCTTCTTCGAAGTTGCATGTTCATTATTACATAGGATAGTTGTAAGGCCAAAGATATGACCATACATTGATATGGTAAAATGGGTCATCAAAAACGTCAATATTGCAGACAGGACATTCAAGAATTCCAAACGGGAAAACATTGGTTCATTCACACTAGAGGATTTGCGTACAATGTATCATTTGCCATTGCCACATAAAGCTTATAATAAAGCTTTGCTGGAGAAGTTTGCAAATGAGAATCAAGACCCAATGAAGGTGGTGAAAGAATGCAAGGAAGATAAAGGAAAATTGAAGTGGGACAAGCTCGGTATGTACCCAATACTGCAATTTCCATCATTCTATTGTTCTGTAGTAGAAATGTTGTGTAGACTATTTTCTCGACTTGATACCACTAAATTTTCCATTCAATGGGTTCCCTTAATTGACGCAATCATTAATTCTACTATCATCAATTGGGAAAACATTTTATCCAATAATTTAGCCAATACCATTATGGATTATTGAACAAATAAGGTATTTTGGACTAGGAAAATCCCTCTGTTTTACATGATCACATATATCATGGATGTTATATGTTTCTGCTCAAACTTTCTTGTTATGGGTTTCAAATGGACCAACCAAGACCGTAACCCTATTCATATTTATCATAAATCCATGTGTGAGTCTAAATTGATTTCCCATTTATATAATATTTGTCATGGAGTCATGTTTCCCATTCATGAAACCATTTTTAATGAGAAAGCTCCTAGAATTTCTAAAGAGGCTAGTGCAGATATTTTTCGTGTGGACATATGGTTCGGAGAAGAGAATTTTACATATGTCGGATTTTCGGGAGTCTTTCTCCCCCTCATGTTTTTCCCTATTATGTTCCAGATAAACTCTTGTCTAGAGAAATTGCATCTTAAACACTTGTAGATGGTATAACTAAGCAGCCCAGGGATTCTAAGAAAGCCATTTGGCCTACATTTCCATTACAGTGTGGTACCTTCGCTCTATTGGATGTAGGTCATACAACAAAGGAAATTCCAAACATTACTTCTTTGAATTTGGATTTAATTCAAGGGAGAGAGTATGATCCTAATAATGTGGTAAATTTTTTTACCGTTGCTCTTAAATTTAGACTTTTTATGCATGAAAAGGATGGTTTTGATGATTTATTTGAAGGAACGGAAAAATTTACATATGTATTAAGAATGGCATCCAATAAGATCAGTGTAGCAAACATTAAAGCTTTTCATGAGTAGAGAATCAAGAGGTTGGAAACAATCCCATTGGAATTATTACTAATTGAATAAATCGAAGAACAAAACCCTAGGATCACTTTAGATGATGAAGCAAAAGATATGTCAGAGGATGGGTCACAAGAAAAATCAATTCAAGATTCAGAGAATTCACAACAAAAGTATCAAAGTTTAGATCATTCTGATAATGAATCTAGAAATAAAAATGAGGGACCTGATAAGATCATTGAATATGTAATCAAAGGAATTGATACACATACTAAGGAAGGAACTGGTGAAGCTGAATTATTAAAAACATCTTCAAAATAACTTCAGTAAGTTAAAACTACATATGAGCAGATAACGGAATCTCAAGTAGAACATTTGGGCAAAGAATGGACAAATTTTACTCAAGTAGTACGGACACCGCTTAATCCTAGTCCAGAAGGATAAACAAGTTTTCAAACACCTTATAAAGGTCACAATCTAGTAGAAACAACAATGGCACTTACGAAAAAACTAGAGTCTCAAGAACATGAGATCATCCCGGCCTACCCAACAATAGAAATCATTTTAAATATTGAGGAAATACCTCCAATGGATGTTTTCTATAGTCTAAGTCACACAGTTGTAGTAAAGAGGAGGAAAATAAGAGAAGTTGATGAAACCATGACAACTATCAATAATGAATCAGTAGATGTTGTCTAGAAAGACACTTTTGTCAATCCAACAGAACATCTTACCAAACTGTCACAATTTTCAGGGGCGTATGCAAATGCCACTATGGATAAAGCAGTAGAAGTGAAACTTCTACTTAGATAGGAAGAAGATAGAGTTCAAGAGCTAGAAATACAACTAGAACAAGAAAAGCATAATTCCAATAAACAAGTTGATATAAAAATGGCACAATTCGAGAAGGAATTTGAAATATGAAATTTGCAACATCAAGTACAATTATCTGAGAAGGATACAAAAATAGAGGTAGTAATGGATAAGCTTAAAATACAACCTCAAACAAAACAGTTCATAAAAGAGGCACTAGAATCGAATACGAAGTTGAAACAACATCAGGAGATTTTTTGTCAGCAAATCTCATGCACCAATTCATATTGTGGAACAAGTAAAATATTGACTCAACAAGTGGCAAATGAAGATTGGAATGTGAAAAGATTCATAATAAAATTTCAGAATTCATTTTATGGAAAAATTTGACAAAGGAAAAGAGGATGATCTCCGAAAATTTGACAAATTTCATAAAGATATTTTATTTAAAGACTAGGAGATGCATTTGAGAGAAGTAGAGAAAGAAACATAAAAGGGAACAAACTTACATAACGAGATCATAAAGTCTATCAATGGATAGCTTCAGAATGCTAAGCTTATTAAAAAATATACAGCCAAAGCAATCCCAGAGGTCAAACTATTGGAGACACAATGGAAAGAAAGCATCGAGACATAGGAAGAATCTATCAAGAAGATAACAATATTAGATCAAGAGAATTACTAGAACTTCTTGATCAAACCACATCATCAGTGCATGACTCTACAATCTTTAACTGATTTCACTAGAAAAGTGTTGCCAGCACTTTCAAATGTCGTGTTGAAAGGCTAGGTCGGATCTGAGATGACACAACCAACTCAGTTGAAGCCGATGAAGGATATCTACTAGCTCAGAGATCAAATGAAGAAATAATATCAGCCTAGCTAAGAAATCTTGTTATATTTACTTCTAGATTGTAGTTTAGTTTACTTATTACGAGGAAGGTTGTTTGAAACCACCTCAAATTTTTATGTAATAATATATTTTTGACATATTTAGTTTACTATTTTAACCCTTCTCATGCATTTAGACAAGGGTCTAGAATTTTATCAAAGAGAAATTTATGAAAGATTGGACTTCTGTACTTTTATGAATGCCTTTGATGAAATATATGGAACATGATCTACATTTTTGGAAAATTGAATATGCTTTAATGAAATTGCATTTTTGTACTCTTAAAGTATATTTGAATTGAAGGGAAGCGGATCAATATTCTTGATTTCATGAGAAAGCTTAACATATATGGTACTTTTATCTTATTATTAAGTCTTGATTGCAAATCTACAATAATTTATTTCTATATTGTGATATGTATGTAGTCTGAATTACAATTTATCATTCATGCACTTATGTACAATGTTTCAGATGTAATTAGTTATTATATACATAAAGCAATTAATAGATCCAATATATTTTACATAATTATTTTGATTAACTATTTAGTCAAGGTAATCATTTTACACAATTTTCATCTCTTTCAACAATTTAATGATCTTTATTACCTTTTTTTGTAATAGATCTTTCTAAATCACATCAATGGTGATTTTTCCCAGGTTATAGATTAAGTTAAACAAATAGGTTAAGTAGAGGCATATGTTTTGTTATTTAGATATATTACTTTCATTAGTTTAAATTCATTTATCATTTCACAATGTACCAAAACCTACCATTAGCATATCAATCTATTTATTTGGGAAACTAGTCCCAATATCCCCAGTCGGAGCCACTACACCAAACAAAATAGGAGATGCTTTAAGGTTCGGACCTAGTAGTTATCCCCCATGTTTTTGCAACAGAATTCTGAGGCTTAAACAGTATCATAAGAAACAGTATTGAGATGACAGTATTTTGAACCATATCATAGATCTAGAATAATTTTGAAACCTCAAGTGGTTGGCATGCATGTTGACTCAGATGAGGCACTAGTTGATGAAAGAGAATAACATGGAACATCTTCATCTACATCCAGTCATTCATCTGAAGATGTGATTTCTGATGGTGTTGAAGAAAATATTCATGATTTTTAATAATGGTGTAAGACAATTGATATAAATTATGCTTGCATTGAGCAATAAAAATAATATTTTAACTTCCCTATGATATTACATGAAATTATGAGTCATTTTTATGTTTTTTGGATTATATGTTTTCATTAAGATGAATTCATTTGTTTAAAATATTCACAATGCAACAATAGCCTTGAGAAATGATTTATGTTTAATTGGGTGATTTTATTCATATAATTTATTCATAATATCATGGTTGAAATATATTGAAAAGTTTAAAATTTTCAATTCTATGGGTGAAAAATTGTGAAATATATTTTATCTTTAACTTTATAGTTGAAAACAATTCCAATTTTAGGGATTGTTAGTGTCATGATATTATATGTTAAATGACATG
Source organism: Pinus albicaulis (assembly GCA_034641835.2). NCBI lineage: Eukaryota > Viridiplantae > Streptophyta > Pinopsida > Pinales > Pinaceae > Pinus > Pinus albicaulis. Next base: position 1,396,469,560 of record CM076584.1, read on the forward strand.
TATCAAAATTATTATAATTTTAATGGGTTTAAAATTCCATTATTTTATATTTAAAGTCATTACCAAAAATATGTTGAAGTCGTACCCAGAAAATAAAAATTGTATTCTAGCACCAACCATTGTGTGTTTTTTCAATTTATTTGGCACATGAAAATTGGTTTTACTCCCATTTTTAAAAAATGTGAAAATTAACCCTGGAAAAAATAAAACCTCATTATGGAATACACACTTTTCGTTTTTGGGTTGTTTTTCATGTTTTTTGGGGTTTTTTTGGCTATAGTTCTAGTTTTCAGTTTATAGTTCCCGTTTCAAATTTTAAGTTGTTTTATAACGACCTTGCTTTAGATTATGTAGAGGATATAATTTATTATAAATCATACTGTGATCAAATATTTTTTAAACTCTACGAATGATTAAATGAATGAATGATTGAAAATTTTTACTATATATTTCATTATTCATGATTTATCTTAATACCTATCTTTCAAATATTTCCTAGTAGATGAATTGGGGACTGGGGAATTGAGGATGATGTGAGGGGGGGAGGGGCGATGAGAGATTTCAATTTCATGTGGTGGGCCCTGTTCGGTAGAGAATAAAATAATATTTGGACAACCTTGGAGTAAAACTATGAGATCCAACATAGCAACAACAAGGTAAATGTTGACTTCATTGCTATTAAGTCGAGTGGAGGGAGGCTTGCTCCAAGGTTAAACTACACCAATAATTTATTCTTGAAACTAGGAGGATCTCATTAAGGTATTCATGCACTCAAGTGTTTTTAATTATAATTTATTGGTGCAATTAAATTTAATAATTGTTCAAATTTAATACAAGTTTTCCTCATTGGTCTCATGAATATGTGTAGGACAATCTTGGTCGATTTGGAAGTTGAAGAGGAAAAACTATCCGAAGAAAATGTCTCATAAAGGAAAAATTACATTAAACATATACATGATACGTCACAAATAAACAATATGTACATTGAAAAATGTAGTGCAAGAAAGAACTTGTACATGTTTTAGAAAAGCATAAATAACATATGATAGAGACGTATTTCCCAAATTGAGAAACAAAGAGAAAGTATTGCACAATAAGGATGAACTTACAGGTTTTCAATACATTGAAAGGAAATTGTACAAATAAATAATACAATCATATGGATCTGTATGTCCATATGGAGTAATACAATAGTTGTACAACTTTTTCCTTTATTTTTTGTGTAGATCATATACCTCATTTTGAGATTTTTATGATGGCCATGCAATTGTTAATTTAGTATCTTGTAGAGGTTTCCTTGAGGTATGCAAAGTTGATTTTGAGAAGAAATTACTTATTTATGTACAAAACTCTTTTATCCTTCCACTGCTTAAATTTTCAGTTATTGTGTGATTTATGCTATGATCTCAAAGTAATTTCTACATTATATTATCTTTAGCAAATTATCTATTTAACTAGGATCATATGGTTAATACCCACCTAGGGTTGAAATTTTGTAATGTACCTAACCCTGGATACCTCAAAAGGTGAAATATGCCTCTAAATATCTGAAAATGTGTCCTCACCCAAAAAAAATTATACTTGATGGGAAACACACCTTAAAATACAAGGAATCTCTTCGATTCGGGTTATTTTTCTCCCCTTCTTACTTGTAACATCCCCCAACTACCTCCTTGAAGAGGGTGTCCAAACTCAATACCCTAGTGGGCCTTTGACCAAACCCATGTGTAACTTAGTGCTACATGGCATGGTCTCGACTTGGGTGTTCATCTTGTAGAGCTCCCTTTTTTCTCGCATCCTTAATCCACATGGTCCATCAATGACATGATAAAATAGAATGTAATACATGTAACCATTCCTCCAATTACATGTAAAAAAATTCTTGAGTGGATCCTCATTATGAAATGAATCTCTGGAAGAACCTTCATCAAGCCAACCATAGACCATCTATATGCTTGTTCTTCCTTTGGGTGATGAAGAGCTCTCGTGCTTGATGGATTTCAAATGCAGATAGTGCCCCAAATTGTTGGATATGGGGCTATAGGTGTTAACCTTTGATATATGTATAGAATGTGGTCTCTGTGAATGATATTCTTGATCCTATATGGAATATTATAATATTTCAACCTTTTTAATCCACTCGGGACTCTATGAAATTATATACAACCAATATAATTTGAATTATGAAGAGGTTTTATGCAACAATGCATCACATTTACTAGTGTCATGGAACGATGTTGTCCTTCAGAATGGAGGAAAGACCATGAATCTGGGGCTTACTATGTTGAAGTTTCGTAACATATTTAAACAAGGATATTGGTATTAGACAAGAGATAGTGTTTTTTTGTGATTTTCATTACTCTTCAATGTTTTTTGTTGTTTAAATTTTCTCTTGCATTTCTAAATCCCAATTTTCTTAACTAAACACATACCTTCCACTCCTTTTGTTTATTTTTATTTTATCAAATCATTTCCGATATGAAACTATATGGGATTTTTTTCTGTGTATCTCTTGGGAAACGTCAAGTTGACATTTATGAAGAAGCTTATGAAGAAATGCAATCCCAATAGAATGGTCCAGAGTAAGGGCTCAATAGAAGACCACCAAGGTTAATAAGGGGATATTTCTCATGTTTTATATCTTCTGCAAATGCCAATAATACTTGTAAGAAAATTTTTAACCATATCTTTCTCAAATTTTGTTGAACATATTGAATTGTAACAGAACTAAATTTTAAATGATTCCATGATTTTCAGTTTTATAATTTTTTTTTTAATGGTTATGTAGCCTAAATGTAAATCAAATGAATGAGCATCCAATCAACTAATCTAGCAAGAAATACTAAGTTGGCTTTGCAGGATGCAACATGAATTGCTCCAAATCGAGGAATGATTTTTCCGTTTCAACCACTAGCCATGTCTTTTGAAAATGAAAAATAGTTTGTGAACATGCATGTTGTATGGAACTTGAGCCTTGAGATTGATATATTATGTGATCTAGCTATTTCTAAATTTTGTGGATTCTCGTACTTGATGGATTTGGCTAAATAATTTTGTATTCATCTGTAGGAAACGAGGGAACATTAAGTGACTAAATATATAATTCAATTTATCTATTACACGTGCACTCATACTTGGTGTTCTTATGAAATTTATGGAGTTAGTGGTGCAGGGAAGATAACTCTCATGGATGTCTTAGCTTAAAGGAAGATTGGAGGATATATTTAGGGTGATAACTAGATATATGGATTTCCCAAAAAGCAGGATATGTTTTCTCATATTTTCCTCATTGGTATCATGAATATGTGTAGGACAATCTATGTCAATTTAGATGTTGAAGAGGAACAACTATCGGACGAAAATATCTCAAAAAGGTAACATTAAATTTATCATTTAAATTTTTTGTTATTGTTATTAAGAATTTGTTTGGTGGTTATTATTATGTGAGAAGCCTCTGTTTTATCCCTTTCATATATTTTCATGTGTATCCTATTTCTTAGAATTAGAGATAATTGTCCTCCCTATCTATTCACTTTTGCCTAGTTTTGAAGCTGAAGTTTGGGAAAATGGAGGACGCTCCAAGGAATGCTTGTTAAATTTAACAAGGTATTTGAATTTTTAAGTTCTAGAAAATTTGATTTTGATCTAAAACAGTCTAGGCCTTTAATGTAGATGTAGCCCAATTACTCAGATTATGGTTCGAGCAACAAAAAATGGCCAATGTGTAATTTTCATGTGCTTCAATTCAAGAATTCTCTCAAATGAAATAATGTACATGGGATGTGAGGTTCAAAAATGTTGTACCAGAAGAGGATTGTGCTACAATTCTGTGTAGATTTCATGTCAATACTCTTTTGGCACAACATTTCTGAACCTCACATTTCATGTACATTATTTCATTTGAGTGAATTCTTGAATTGAAGCACATCACAATTAAACATTCTCAAATTTTTGTTGCCCGAACCATAATCTGAGTAATTGGGTTATACCTACATTAAAGGTCTAGACTGAGTTAGTTCGAAATAAAATTTTCCAGAACTTCAAAATGAAAATACATTATTAATTTTGATGACCATTACTTGGATCCTCTTCCATTATTTTTCAATAATAAGCCATCATAAATTTGACGTACATTTAAGAAGTGTCAGATATTCTTCGGCCCTCATCCATGAACCACTGTCAGATATCCTTTTCTTGTCCAACCCAAAATATCATCAGATCCATAACATCTTCATTGAAATAACAATGATAACGTCGAATATTTGATAAACACATATGAAATATGGGCTTCGGGTATTCGACCTTAGTTACAAATTAAAAAGTTGAATATTCGATGACTATACGTCGAAAAAATTCTCGGTTAGTCGACGATTTATTTGGTATCAAGGATGGTGGATATATGATGTACAGGTCCGATGATTTCCAAGTTATTGAATATACAAAGAAATCCCACTGACGATAACTATGTCTCGAGTTCATCGAATGGTAGAAGAAGTGTAGTTGTATAACCGACGAAGTAACGTCATCTTTTGGCCCCATGTGTACTAGTGGGGGCCTTGACTTTTTAGAAGATTTATTATTATTCTATGTAAATAAATTTAATTTTCCTAAATTGATACATTTATGACTTCTATATAGGGTGAGTTATTAAATTCCATGAAAAGCTACATTTGTAGTGTAATGTAAAATAGGAAGTTGAATTTCATTATCATAAGTTTCTCATCCTTTGAAAGGAACCACAAAATTTGGTGGAATGGAGTTATAATAATAAGTAAAAATGTAACCATTTTTTCTTAATTAATTGTAAAACAACCTAGATCCATCTCAAATCGAAATCGATTAAGTGATAAGAGGGATCAACTCTACTGAGATGTAAACATTTTTTTTAGAATGAGATATTTGAGAAAAGGTTGGAACCTCAAGGGATTTGATCCCTCTCGGTTCTTGATAGGTATAGATGTAAGATGGACCTAGGCTGGTGATAAATGAACACATTGATGGAATGTAAGAATGAATATAAAGAGGGGTGGAGGGAAATAAAAGTCATACGAAATGTGAAAATGGTAAGGGGATAAATAAATGGGCATATAGAAAGAAAAAAATTAAAAAATAAATAACAATTTGTATCTATTGGTAATATTAATGTAGGGAGCAACTACATTTAGTTTACCCATGTTGACTTTTCAAGATACCAAAACATAGCCCATCAGCTAAACTTGTAGTGAAAGAGAAGGAAGTCGTTGAAATGGTGTTCTTTGTTCATACACCTTAAATAATAATATACATATTATGATGTAATATCTTGTATTTATGTTATTGAACTCCATTTTACAAAAAATAATATGGCCATGAATATTTGGGTTGATAACGAGATGTAATATTTTTCATTTACAGTATTGAGGACATGTATAAAGATGAATCAATGTAAACAACTATGGCATATAAATATTGAAGTCTAGGTAATTTCCCAATATGCGTCAAACTAACATGTGAATTTAAATATCCTCGTGGAAAAAATGGAAATAATATTACAATTTGTACCGAGAAATAAAGGAAGAAGATATCAACTTACCAGGTACTCCAGTAATTTCTTACAATTGGGAAGAGATTCACCCAAGATGTGCATGAGCTTGGCCTGCTCATGGGGTAAGGCTTCGAGGCCCATCAACATTGATTCCACTGTGGATAAAATATGTTCATAAGAAACCATTTTCACAGTTCTAAACTTAGGTCCGCCAAATTATAAAAATTGAGAGGTTGTTGCTTGTTATTTTCACAGAAGGTTTTGAAAAGTATTATAGATATTACTCGAACCTCTGATGTTGTGAGGTTGAAGCATATTTTCTTTATTTTAACAGATGTTAGCAGAAAATATTAATGCAAGTGTACAAAAATATATCACTTTAGATGTGTGTGACAAACAACCCTAACAACAGAAACTGTTTCTTAAATTCTTTAGATTTTCAATTGATAGTTCAAATAAATGATGAAAAAAACTAGATCTATGCAGTAAAAGCTGTTAAAAAGTGAAAAGAAATAAAAATTGCTCCATGCATCCAATGGACAAGAGAATATTTAAAGAATTTTGAATATATTATAAAACTTGGTAAAGGGAATTAATACAAATTACCAGTCCCCCTCAATGGGATGGATTCTTGGTTGTCCTCAATGCTTCAGATCCAGAAGTCTCTCTCTCTCAATGGTGTAGAAAACCCAAATTGTGTTGAACTCTATGGGAGCTCAACAAGAAAATAAATTAGTAGCAACAATGAGAATGATCAAAGCACGAAAATAAAAGTGATCAAAGTGAAGCATGAATGGAAAATCCTCCTATTTAGAACAAAATATTGATTTATCCTAGATAATGGTGAATAATAAAATATTATTAACCAAGATTAAGATCTAACTGCTTGGAATATTTTATCATGTTTTCTTGGAGGGAAAAGGTATTTAAATTGGTCAAATACCTTTATTTAGAAATAATAACCAAATCAATTATTTATTTATCATTTCAAGAATGTGGTTAAGGAATGATTAACAAAAAATGATTTGTTTAATTATTCCTAGGTGATTTATGCAAATCTAACAAGGAATAATAACTAAATAATTATTGAATTTATTCTCCCTAGAGAAAAATAAGAAAATTAATGCTTTATCTAATTATTTCTCATAATTAGGTTAAATATGACCAGGAATATTATTTAAACAATGGTTTAATTAATTATTCCTAGAGGAAAATCAAATAAATAAGAAGTTATTTAATTATTCCTCACGGGGTTTCTTGTTTAGACAAGAAATAGTTTAATAAAATATGGTTTATTAAATTATTTCTTATAATGAAAGAAATTTTAATATGCTAAAATTGGTCTTACATGGTCTTCTTCGATCCATCTAATTATAGATGGTTAGATGACCAAATTTTTGTGATAAGATATTTCCCCCCAATGTGCAAGCATTAGGACCTAATCGTATGACCGAAGTGTGTTGTAAGAACAAAATCACTAGACACCGAAGGGGAGTCAGAGAGAGAGATACATAGACAAAGTGAAGTGAGAAAGGACAAGGACTGAGGGGGTGAGACTTAAAAATGATATAAGTCTCCTTCAATGTTTGCGTAGCTTTTCTAAGGGAGATGGGAGAGGCATACCTATGCCCGCCGAGATGAAAAAGTACAAAGAATAATGGTGTGCCCAACAAAATCAAAACTTAGCAACAAAGTAGATGATAAATGGTACATGACATGCTGGCATAAAATGGGCCAAGAAAAAATATAATGGATCCCACATACATACTGCGCCTGGAGAAACATGAGCCAGGACTAAATACAATAATATCTTACTACATGAGACATAATAACAACCAAATAAACCCTGTTAAGTAGGAAAGTAGTCTGACAATATGAATGGATCAGATGAATGATACGTGCATGTTATGGGTGTTGCAAGTGGTTGAAACTGAACCCATGAAATTTTTGGAGCTCCATCTGAGGCTGTAGCACAATATGAGGTCATCCAGGAATGTCAAGGGATAACTGAAGGGCTGAACCCTCATGAGGTCTGAAACATCTCACACACACCCGAGAATCACTAGTGTAATTAGTTGGATCAACGGACCATCCAGTGTACGAATATCGATCATGCAAATAAAGAGCTCAGGCAGAGCAGATGAGAAACAATCAGATCAAAGCGCAATGATGAGTCCTTCTGCTTGACCCAAGGAACAAAACCAGAATGGAAGCTGGGACCAAGGTACACCTCCCTCTAGACCTTTCTTCTAGAATGAATGTTCTGATGTCAATAGAAGGAAGTCTAGCATAAGTGAGGCAATGAGGAATCCTCAACTAAGGCATGAGGGATCATAGTAAAGTGACTGATGGACTGACACCAGGGATGATGATGGAATAGGTGACACTAAGTAGTAGATGGACCACTTCCCTTTTCATAGCATAAAAAGCATGGATGACATGGTAGCAACTCACTCGACTCTAGAGGGGATGGGGGACAGTATGACTGTAGGCCAAAATGGGCGACACAAGAGAGAGACAAGGAAAAAATGGATGGAATATTCTAGGAGGCAAAGGGACTCAGGATAGACTCCATGAATGAACTGATGACTCAACTTGAATGCTTTTAACAAGGGTGATTTGAGGATGCTACCACACAAAATAGGTGCAGTGGGGACGATAAAAACATGAGAAAAATATGGTTACTCATGTCAAAAATTGGCAGATGTGTTGAAATTTATGCAGGAAAAATGGTGCACCAAGTACAAGCAATGCAAGTGAATAAATTTGGTTTTAAGTGACGGAAAAGTGACCCTTCTTGGAAAAATCGCTTCCTAGTGAAGTGTCAAATTACCAAAAACAAGAAAAGACCCATTATGGTGCTCGGTGAGAGATTTCCAGTGGTGTTGATGGTTCGTCAAACTTTTCTACTATTTGGTTGCAATTGGAAAAGGAAAATTTATGGTTTTTCATTTAATAGGGTGATTTCCCTCCAATTTGATTCATTTTATAGTTGAGTTGTGGTGAATTTGGAGAGGAGGAGAAGGCCCTAAATCTTCTGGTCACCATAGCGAGAAAAACCCCAATTGGAATCAGGATCTGTCAGTGGCGGGTAGGTGGCCTAGCCTTACGCTACAATTTCAGTGGTTTAGTTTTTTAGATTAGGTGACAGGGGCACAGTAAGAGACCCATATCTCTCCTCATGGCCGACTAGCACTTTCTGGGGCCTGTAATGCGACCTAGCTTGCAGTTTTGAGAGGGGAAAACTACGAGCTCGCAGATGTAGAGCCTGAAAGGTGCGAGTTGGAGCTAGAGATTAGATTTGGTCATATTATCGGCTGAGGACTGGAAATTGATTGTTTATGATGTATTTATCCTTATTTGAACTGAAAAATATGATGGTGTTCTGCAGGTATGGCAGAGTTGAGGACAAAATAGCAAGAGAAATATTTGGATGCACTTCAGGTTGTGATCTAGTGGAATTAGGTTGTACGAGGAGCACTTGTGAGATATGGGATTCTAAAGTTGGATGAGAACCCACTAATGAGGGCAGATAAGCCATTACTATCAAGAATAGTCAATTATTGGGAACGATACCAAGAGGCCTTTATGGTGTAGGGGAATAGGATTGAAATGACCATCTAGGACATCTATTTCTTGACTGGAATCCCACCACTAGGGGTGGTGGGAAACATACATCCAATTTTACCTTGTGGGTGAAATATATCAGAGTTCCTGGAGTACCATTTTAGAATGGATACTCATGCTAAGGGCATGAACATTCAGATCAATGATCTAGAGAGCCTAGAGATACGGATTGTCACAGTAGCAGTACTGTGAATTTTGGGAAACCACGTGTTCCATCATGTCACTGTGGGGCAGATGGTGTTGGTAGATATTTTTTTTAGTGAGATCTTCTATGGGTGGGCCTAGATGATACTGTCATCGGTGAAACGACAAATATAATTGTGTAAGAGATAGGTGAACCATGATTGTGATTTTGGTACAGTTTTCTATTCCTTCTACTTTGAGAAGATCCCCATGCTTCGACCTCATGTCCTGATCTGAGATAGGTACCCACAGGAGCCCAACATGTGTCCTTGGGTGAATATGTTGCTGAGAGGAAGAGGCGGGAGGGTTAGATGGGTATTCTGACCTGAGTTTTTCTCACATTTGGATTATATGCCACTGCACATAGATGACTATCCATACAGTGTTATGAACTTTCAGGGGGGGCCTAACTTACCACTTCCGCTTGATTGAGCATGGGGACGAGATCGTGAGTGAAAGTTGCTATATATTATGGTGCATTTAAAGTTTTTAGAATATGTATGTGATACTGATTCATGGCTATTGATATGTAGATATAGCACTGGTGAATCCACCAATGTATATGGGATGACCCGCAGCACCAGGGGCTGCAGAATCTAGTGGAGCGAGAGGATACCAGAGACCTGACTATAAGGATCTGTTAGAGGATGTTTGTCATAGGTGTGAGATGATGTTGAATACTGTATCAGAGTGTGGGTGGCATGATATTGAGGACAAGTAAATTGAGGGATACATAGGGCTACCCTCTGAGTGGTGAGGGGTCATGCAGCACATGCTGATGGCCGGACATGAAGTTTTGGATCTGCGAGCTGGTGAAGCAAAGCCATTGGCTCGGGACCATCTAGATAGTGATTAGATGTAGGGGCATGTGGTTCCCCCAATTTTTATTTTTGTAACATTCTATGGGCATGTCAGATGTGTTTAGAGTAGTTGAAGCTAAACATTTATGATTTTTTCGATACATAATATGCATATTCATCTTTTTATATATGACGAGTATACGGTTTTCAATTTGTTTTATTATTGTCTTGTGTTAAATGCATGTGATGTGTCAATATAGAATATTCTTTGAAATGATATCTGCATAGTGATTATTGACTCTAGGTACATGAATGAATGTAATGATTCGAATTGACACACTAAGAGCTTCACTCGTAAATATATTATAAAAAGGACATGGTTATTCACATGATACACACCATTCAATTGCATGACAAGCAAAAAGGAATCTAAATGAACATGAAGATAAAGGATGCGATGGGAAAGCGCATCAACCAAAAAACCTATCACTGCATCATATTCAACCTAGTTCTTTCTGGAGGATCCAATGCATACACCGTTGGAGAGGAAAAACGAATGCAAGGGGGTAAAAATTGCCCAAGCTCTTGAGGCTAAATTCCCATAGAAGTGATTTGGACCATCGACATAGACGGTATACGATGTGGATGATGCATCCATCTGAAAGGCGTGACAAGAAAACAAATGGGATGATGGTGGGCAATGCAAGCTACCTAAATGCATGACATAAATAAAAACATGCATGTCAATGAGACATGCTATGGGAAAACATTCTTAAGGTAAAGTGCATTGCGAGGGTGAGGAAGGAGTTTGCCTTTGAAATCCTCTCGAAGGTATGCCCCATTGCCCAAAAATTGGATGTCAATGTAATGGCCACAAGGTGATTGTAGATCAGATTCATGGGTTCCATGTAAGGGGGGATATATCCAATTGAATTCATTATGGATGAAGTCTTTGGAATGCACAACATATTGGTAATGGGAATGTCGCAGAAGGAAGTATGCACGATGGTGCATATCATGCTAGGGAAAATTAGGGGTGGTCATGGCTTCAATAATTTATTCATCGGAATGGAATATGGGAGGGCTGGAAGAAGGGAGACCACATGATGTGGCGGGGATGCTTGGTGCATCATCCTAGGAAATATGGTTCACATACGCATCACTACGGAGGGTAGATTAAGAGATAGTAGATGAAACATCTACTGATGTTGAGACTAAGGTTTTCAAGGAGGGAGGTTTGACCGAAGTAGGAGGTATTACCCAGAGGGATATTCCATTGTAGATCTCATGGATGATGATAGATATAGAATAGAAACCGAAGAGTCTGTCATCTCAACATCCGAGGGAGGTATCACAATGGGTGTAGGAATTTCCTCCAGTTCTTCTAAAGCAAAACTCACAAGTAGAGGGGTTCATTATCCATTACGAGTTGCCTCTATTTTATTAACTTCCTAAAGGACGTCACGAAATTCGTTGAGATGGGGACAATAATTAGAATAATTACCATAAACACCACACAAAGAAGAGGGCTAGTTCGTGCAAAATTATTTTAGTTTCTTAGCTGAATCAGGTAAGGTAACATGGAACTTCGAGATGTTAGATTCGGGAAACGTATCATTGACCACCATTCTGAGATGAGGAAGATGAGGAGATTTACAGGTGGCATGCCCAAAAACATCGCACAAAGTGCACAAAGGTGAATTGTTTGGAGGCTTAGGAGGAGCATGATATGATTTGGGGAGATTTTCCTTATATTTCTTCTTCTTTGCTTTGACACCCTCGCCAGATGCTTTTGAAATAGGAGTAGGTTCTTGATGAGGTGTTAGCAGCACTAAAGCAAAGGGAGGGGTCATTGAGACTAGTTGAACTGGGGTCAAAGAAATATATGTTTTGAGGTGACCACACAGAGTTTTTTTCTGGGAGGTCAATGTATCGTGCTTGGATCCCCAAGGTAAAATTGGGAAGACTCAACATAGCCATAACAAGCATCGAAAATACTCGAGAGGGGGGAGATAAAAATGGTATGTGACCAGAAATGTAGTTGGGTGTACTAAAAAATTAATACATAGGGAGTAACAACACTTATTACAAACTCAATGGAAAATTTTTTGTTATTAAAGAGGATTTACCAAGGCCAAGCATGCTCTTGCATTAGACATCCTTGCTAAGAAAATATAAGCTACCAGCTCATATGGTATTTCCTTCAGAAATTGAAGTCCCTTGTAAGTGTGCTATATTTTTCTCAACCACCCATGATGCATATGTATATCCCTTTTTCTTCCATTTGACCAAGTATGGTAGATATTCCCTATGACGAGCCTTCTTTACAACCTTCATGGTCAAAATTTCTTCCACTTCTTCGATATATTTGACTAGCAACTGTTCCTTCCTCTTAGTGGGCATACCTATCTCTTCATTGATTTCTCCTTCATGGAACTCGTTTTGATCAACTACACTGAATATCATAGAAGTATCCAAGTCTATCGGCAGGTCCAGCTTGTAGGAATTTTCATAATTTTTTCAAAGAATTTTGCATTGGCATATTTCCATATATTTTATCTTGTTGTACATAACCCAAGGAAAATTTTGTTTTTGCAAATGAACCATTTCTAACTCTTCTTCAGTAAAAACATTTCCTCTTATTTTCCTCTTTTATTACTTTTTTGCAATCACTTCTTCACCTCTTCATGTATAAGCTACATCCTATTTAGAAAGTAACTTATACATCATCATTCTTCCTTTCTTCCAAATATGGAAATTGTATCAGATCGAAAACACATTTCAGTGACCACCCATAAACACTTTGAAATGGAATCTTACCAATGTATTTTTTCAGCGAGACATATCCCACTGGTTGGGATTTTCACCACTCAAGCTTCTAAATAATTTCCCAAAGACTCATTTTAATCACTTAAGTATGTCATTCTATCTATGGATGATGCCCTAAACTATATAACAACATAGATCCCATATTCCTTCATAATGTCCTCTAGAAGTGACCCAAATATCTTGTATCTCTGTCTGAGGTAATGATCCTTGGCAACCCAGGAAGTCTCACTAATTCTTTGTAGAATATACCAACCACTTCTTTAGCATCACTCATTGCCTTTCATGCTATTAAATATTCCATATTCAAAAACCTATCTATAAAACCCATAATCGAATCATGATTCCTTTGTGTACTTGGTAATCCAAAGACAAAGGATCACATATTCCCAATAAATTTATATTACTGATAATGGAGTATACAACCCTATATTTTGACTTCTTCCCTTTACTAGTTGGAAAACTTTAAAACACTCAACAAATTTTCTGACATCATTATTGATGTTAGGCCAAAAACACCTCTCCTTCACCAACACTATGGTCTTATCCATATTAAAAATTCCACCTAAGCATCCACCATGTAGATCCTTAATAAGATTCAACATCATTGACCCTTGAAGAATGCATAATTTTTTATTGCGCAAAGAGGCGCTGTACAACCGAGTATGGGGGTAGATCTCACTTAAAAATGAGAACATGGAAATGTAAACATGTAAACATAAACATGTAGATGTAAACATCATGTTTAATCTCTACCATTTACCATTTACCATTCTTAATCTAATGTCTACCCTATAAAGAGGTTTACTAAATAAATAAGCCTCTTTTTATACTTACTCCAGCGGTATGGTAAATAAATAGAAATATAAATAAAATAAAGGTATGGTAAAGAAATAAAATCTATTTTTATATTTACTCCATAAATCTTTTTATATTTACAAAAACTCAAAAAAGAGTTTTTATTTAGGTGAAGCCTATGGGCCAAATACCATGGAAAAATTACCATATTTATAAAATAGGTATGGTAAACAAATAATATATCAAATAGGATTAAAAAATAACATATAATTATATACCAAGCCATTAGGAAAAATACCATGGTAAATAAAAGAGCTATGATAAATAAATAAAATATAAATAAAACATAAGTGAAGCTTATGAATCAAAGACCATGGGCCAAATTATTATTAATACCATGCAAAAAAAAACAATATTAACTCTAATATTAATATTAAAACATTATTATTATTATTAAAAATAATATTCATATTAATATATTATAATATTAATATTATTAAATTTAATAAATATGGATTAATACAATATTAAATTTGTTGTATTATAATATATATTAATATATCATGATATATATTAACTCTAGATATATGTGGGAGGGAAGAACAAAGACATAGAGTGATAGAGGTGGAGAGATAGGTAGAGTCATAAGGGAGATATGGAGATAAACTGAAGGAGTGGGGAGAGAGGGAATGAAGAGAGAGAGAAAAGGAGAGGAGTGAGAGAGGTAGAGAAGAGTAAGATATGGAGAGGGATTTGAAATATAGAAGGGGGGGAGATAGATGGAGAGAGGTAGGGAGATAGTAAGAGGGTTAGAGAGAGAGAGAGAGAGAGAGAGAGAGAGAGAGAGAGAGAGAGCAGAGGAGACAGGGAGGTAGGAGAGAAAGTAAGAGGGAGGAAGGACGAGAGAGGGGACTTGAGAGAGAGAAGGAGAGAGGGAGGGATATAGAGATGGAGTTGGAGGGTGGATGGGGGAGGGAGTAAGAAATACATAGAGAGTGAGAAGTGGATAGATGAAGGGAGTGACATGGGAGAGATGGAGAGATAGTGTATATGTTTAGGGGTGAGATAAAGAGACAAAGAAGGGGAGATGGAAACAAGGGGGGAGACAAGGAGAGAGGAAGCGATATAGTAACATAGAGAGAGAGAGAGAGAGAGAGAGAGAGAGGGGAATAAATATTATTGGAGGGCAAAGAGAGAGAGAGAGAGAGAGAGAGAGATGGAGGAAGAGAGGTAGGTAGGGGAGAAAGGGAGAGAGAGTAAGGATGAGAGTAAGCCCATGAGAGAGAGGAGGAGAGTGATGGGGGAAGATAGAGGACTGGAGGGAAAATAGAGAGAGAGAGAGAGAGAGAGAGAGAGAGAGAGAGATTTATGGGGGGGGGAGGGAGGGAGGTAAGAGAGAAAGGGAGAGAGAGGAAGGATGAGAGAGAGGAGGAAAGTGACAGTGGAAGGGAGATTATTGGAGAGAGAGAGAGAGAGAGAGAGAGATGGGAGAAGATAGAGGGAGGTATGATAGAAAGGGATAGATAGGAAGGACTAGAGAGAGGACTTGAGAGAGAGGGAGAGAGGAGGAGAGATAGAGGAATAGAAAGATGGAGTTGGAGGGGGATAGTGGGAGGGAAGAATAAAGGCATAGAGGGTGAGAAGTGGAGAGAGGGAGGGAGTAACAACGAACATACGAAGAGAAATTGTGTATGTTTGGGGATGAGATAAAAACACAAACAAGGATATCTAGAGAGAATAGGAGAGAGAAGGAGAGAGGGATGGATATGGTTATAGAATGGGAGGGTGAAGAGAGAGAGAGAGAGAGAGAGAGAGAGAGAGAGAAAGAGAGAGGTGGGAGAGAAAGGGAGAGATAGGAAGGAAGAGAGAGGATGTCCAAGAGTAGAGAGAGGGATAGGAAGAGAGATTAAGTTGGAGAGGGAGAGAGAGGGAGGGAAGAAGAAATACATAGAGAGAGAAAGGTGGAAAGAGAGAGAAGGAGTGAGAAGGAAGATGGAGAGACAAGGATAAAGGAAATTAGTAGGAAAGAGAGAGAAGTGGGGGAGATGGAGAGAAGGGTAGGAGAAAGAGAAAGATGGAAAGGAGGAGGGAGGTAGGGATAGATAGAGTGGATAAAGAGAGTGTATGTGCGGGGGGTGATATAGAGAGACAGAGGGAGATAGATATATCGATGGAGGCTGAAGAGAGGGAAGGAGAGAGGGATGGAGACAGGGTGGGAGGGACAAAGAGATTGATAGATATGGAGTGAGAGAGCGTGTGTATTTTACATGGCAAGATACAGATATAAAGAAGGAGATATGGATAGAGATATAGATATAGATGGAGGAGGGGAAGATAGCGAAGAATATATCTTGCACGAGATGCATTTATTTCAGTGTAGATGGTGATTTATAATCCTATTTAATTTCTTGCACTAGATGCACTGATCTTAGTTTAGATGCTGGTTTCTAATGATATTTGATTCCTTGCACTATATGCATTTATTTCAATGTAGAATATTTGTAATCCTATTTGATTGATTTCACTAAATGCCTTGATTTCAGTGTAGATGGTGATTTCTAATCATATTTTATTTCTTGCACTAGATGCATTTATTTCAATGTAGATGTTTATTTCTAATTATATTTGATTTCTTTCACTAGATGCATTTATTTCAATGTAGATAATTTCAAAATATATTTGGTTGCTTGCACTAAATGCATTGATTTCAATGTAGATGATGATTTTTAATCCTATTTGATTGCTTGCACTAGATACACTGATTTAAGTCTAGATGTTGGTTTCTAATCCTATTTTATTCCTTGCACTAAATGCATTGATTTTAGTGTATATGGTAATTTTTAATCTTATTTGTTTGCTTCCACTAGATGCATTGATTTCAATGTAGACGTTGATTTCTAATCCTATTTGATTGCTTGCACTAGATGCATTTATTTCAATGTAGATGACTTCTAATCCGATTTGATTTCTTGCAATAAATGCATTGACTTTGGAGTAGATTTTCCTTTCTAATCCTATTTTCTTGTAACCGGTGAAAATGTGAAGTTGGGTAACACTTTTTTCCCTTTCTTGAGAAAAAAATTCATTTTTTTCTGTTCTTCAACATTCTGCAAGCCAAAACAATTTTTCTATTTAGAATTTCATTTTGCGATAAAAATAAAAGTTGTCAGAAATTTCATTAGCTTTCTATTGTTTTTTTTTTGGAATTTTTTTATACACATTTGATATGTCAACTAAGCGTTTCTTTGAGTGTGTGTTTTTTAACAATCAAAGGATTCATAAGAATTCATGTTAATATGCACTGCTGTATTCTTTGAAACTCTATGTTTTTGATAAACAAAACATGTTACAAAAATCTAGACAGAGTCTACTTTGGTTTCGTTATATTTACAGAACCAACTCATGCGTATCATAATTACTATATTTTTTTAAACTGATCCAATATGAAAAAAATGCATATTTTGAATATGTTTTTTGATGCACGAAATTTATCAACATATAAGATATAAACTAAAAATCTAAAAACTACCCATTATAGATGATAGACCAATGTAATGCACCATAATTTTTTCAAATTTTTTTACAATGTATTTTGGAAGATACAGAATATTGATTTCACTGAATCATAATGACCTTCGGAAATTGTTTGCACCATTTTTATTATAAAATTAATTAAAATTAGTAAATATTTATGAGATTCCATAAAATTTATATTTCTTGAAAGTAGATTGAATTCTGAAAATGCTTGTCTTAGTTTCAACAATTAATTCAAAATTTGTCATGCAGTTTAATTAGGCCAAACTTGAAGATATATATTTAGAGCTTGGCTCTGTGTAATTGCAAACATGTTATTTTGGCCGAACATGTAAAAAAGTTCGGTCGAAATATTTTTCTGCACCGACAGCCTGTCAAGTCTAACGACATGAAATTTTGGCCAAACATTTACTTGACTTTCTATCGGTCGGAAAATACAACGAAGCCCCTCCAAAAAGATCATTTTGCGGCAATATAAATTGACGTAAAAGCATTCGTAATTTTTACATAATTTCATACATTTCTTCATTTGGTCTGATTTTGCAAAGGTTTGATTTTGCAAAGGATTGTTTTGGGTTTGAGGACTTTTCTTGGAGGTACATTCAAAGGACATTTTCGCAAAGGATTGTTTTTGGTTTAAGGAATTTTCTTGGAGGTACATTCAAAGGAAATTTTTGCAAAGGATTGTTTTGGGTTTAAGGATTTTTCTTGGAGGTACATTGAAAGGAAATTTCCTAGAGGTATGTGAAACATTTTTTCGATGTTTTTTGGGCTTCATTTTTTTTGAAGGTGTTTTGTTTTTAGAGGTCTTGGGCTTAGTTTTCACTATTTTTGTTTAAGGTATTTTGTTTTTAGAAGTTTTGGGCTTAATTTTCATTGAGTTTTTTTTAAGTATATTATTTTTAGAAGTTTTGGGCTTAATTTTCACAGGATGTTTTTTTGGATGTATTTTGTTTTTAGAGGTTTTTGGGAATAATTTCCAAAAGAAATTATTTGTATTTAAGGTATTTTGTTTTTAGAAGTTTTGGGTTTAATTTTCATTGTTTTTAGAGGTGTTGGACTTAATTTTCAAAGGACATTTTTTTCGATATATTTTGTTTTGAGAGGTTTTCGGGCTTAATTTCCGAAAGAATTTTTTTTGACTTAATTTCATAAGGACTGTTTTTAGGCTTAATATTCAAAGGACATTTTTTGGAGGTATTTTTTAAAGTGATATTTTTTAGAAGCCTTTTTCAAGGATTTTTTGGAGTGGCATTTTTTAAGAAGTTGGAATTAATTTTCAATGGACATTTTTTGGAGGTATATTTTGAAGTGACATTTGTTTAGAGTACATGTTTTGGGTTGAAGTAAATCTTTTATAATGTTTTTTTAAAATGAGATTTTGTCTAACTTTTTAAATGAAATGTTTTTGCAAGACTTGAAAAGAAATATTTTGAGTTTCGTTTCATTTTTATAAGACATTTTTTTCTTAGATTTTTTAAAGTACATGTTTTGGGTTGAGGTATGTATTTTTTGCAAAAAATTTAAAATGAATTTTTTTTTTTAAATTAAATATTTTGTGATGTTTTTTTTAATTGAGTTTTTGTCTAAATTTTTGAAGGAAATTTTTTGAATTTCATACTCTATTATCATGGTAAATCGAAGGAATTGCACGAGAAAATATGTTCAAACAAGAGACCCTTAGGAACGTAAAGAACATGGGAGATAATCTCAGAAAAGAAAGAGATAAGAAATCTCAAATATTAAAAGGGAAAATTAACCTCAACTAGAAGTTGAAGCAGGTATGAAAATGTAAATATTATGAATTTGATATTTAAAACTTTCCTAGTGTAAAATGTGTTCAAGCTTAATTTTTATTTGATGAACTAATTTGAAAAATATTTTGCAATGTAAACAGAGATAGATATTCCTCAAAACATTGATGATGAGATACAAAATTTTGAAAGAGAAAGTGAAAGAGATATTGAACCAATGATCGAAGATGGTGAAAATGTTGAAAGAAATTCAAGTGAGTTAATTGAATCACAAGGTGTGTATATATATATATATATATATATATATATATTGAACACATGCAGGTATTATTGAATTTATACATATTGATTAATTTAGTTATTTATTGAATATGTAAACTTATTATGTACTATTCATTTGAATATGTACAGATAAAATCAATGTCGATGATGAGATGTTAGAAAATGTTGACACTCACACATATGGAGATAAAAGAGCTAACCAGGTTATACGATATCATGTTAAACGCATTTTTGATATGTACTGCACAAAGGAAAATGTGATAGTTCAAGCCCAAATGTTGAAAGGTATCCTATAATTAAGGAAATTAAAAGAAGCTACAACTTTATTGGGTATTCGAAAATCAACAAAATATAAAAAAAAATGAAGGAAAATGTGATAAAAATATAAATAGTGCTATAAATTCAATTAGATCTAGACAGAAAAACATTTCAGTTGTACGTAGAGCAACACATATGGAAGTGGTTTCATCAAGTACTAAAGAGAATAGCTTGGTAAAATCGATGGTACGAGCATTAGGAAACTCACGAAAAAAATTGCAAACATTAGAAATTTCAGTTGCAAATAAATGTAAATGATGAACTCACTTGTTGGAGAGTTGTTTGTAGGCAACCATACGAAGATAGACTAGGAGAAAATGTAAAAAAAACAATATATGAATATTGGAAGAAAAATTCACATGTTTCCTCAAATGAAAGGGATGTGATACGAAGAAGAATAACACAAAATCAGTATGAAGCACATGATAAAAATTTCTTGGACACCACTCAGCTAGAGTTGTTCAACAAGTTCAAAGAAGAGAATCATGAAATTCCTATCTCAATCAGTGCTTTTGTTAAAAAAAAAAACCATGGTATGTGAAACCTATCACCGTACGTGACACTTGTTGTTATCATTATCATGTGGAATTTGAGTTATATTACGACACATTCCTTAATTTTGGTAGAAAATTTTGAAAAGATTCACCTCCTCCTTCCACTATCCGTGATTTCATATCTCAAATTCAATGTGAAAGAGAAAGTGATGAATTATTTTATGAAAAAAAATGTGTTGGTGGTAAAAAATGCGATGATTGTGGAAGTTTGACTAAATTTAAAAACAAATATCGTACTAATATAAATGATCAATCATTGTACAACATGAAAGTGAAATGGAAGAGATATGAATATCTCCAGACATCGATTTAAGGTTAAGAAAGTGCTAAAAGAATTGAATTACAAGAAGAAGAAATTTTGTGATAGATTTTTTGAGAAAGTCTTAGGAATATATTTATAAATACACCAAGAATTCCCATAGAGCTCGATGGAAAGACTTGAAATTCAAAAAATCTCGTGAATGTTTTCCATCAGATACCATTTCCTCAGTAATTGATTTTGCAGAAAACTACACATTTGTTCCACAAAATGAAATTCAGAGTGAATACTATCATTCTAACCAAGTCTTCGTGCTCGTCCATATCCTATATAGACATGCGGAAAAAAAATTCGATCATATAGAAATCACCAGTGAAAATCGGCATGTTATTAAAGAATATCACTTTTATATCAGTGATAATCATACACATGATACATATTTTGTACAACACTATTTTGGAAAGATTTATGACTCCTTGAAAAGTGGTGGAATAAAAATATATGAATATTGGATATGGTCAGATCGATGGGTAGGTCAATTCAAATCTTCACGATCATTATTTTGGTTGTGTTGTCTTCATAAGAAAACCTGCATTAAACATAGTTGGAATTTCTTGGAGACTGGCCATGGAAAAGGAGAACATGACGGTCTAGGGGCATGTATATAATGAGAAGTTCGAAGATATAAAATGAACCCCTCTACAAACCAACTTGTGGATGCTAAAGAAGTTGTTCAATGGTGCATTTTTGCTCTATGCCATGAGACTAACCGATCAAGGGAAGTGCGAAGGTACATTAAATTTAATTTTTATTGGATATCCAATTTTAAATAGTGCACATTTATCACAATGATTATCTTCGATGGTATTTTGATATCATATTTACATTATTCTTTGAATTTTTCATATATAGGTTTTTTTGGCATATTGGGATCAAAGATGTAGATAGATCAATTGGAAATGATGTTGAAAAAATAAAAGGGACTCGAAAATTGCATTCAATTAAAACAAAGTTGTCAACAAATGTGTTTGCATTAGATAAAAGAAAATATTCTTATTTTTTTCATGTTTTCATATGCAACACAGAATCCAATAACGTTTGTGAAAACAAAATGTATGTAAAATATTGGAATCATAGAGAGATAAATACAAAGGGGAAAATGTTCATTGCAATGTTTGAAGAAATCCAATCAGAGGAGACTACAATATCATCTGATGGCGATCGAGTTTCTGATATTTTTAGAGAAGGTAACATTTGAATTGATTTCAAATTATATGGATCTAGAAATAGATACTAAAATTATTTTAAAGTTATTTTTTCATGTTAATTATAATCTAAATTTAAGTATATAAGTTTGTTAATTTCGTTTTATTGTGCAGGAGATATTTTTGATGTAATTGCACCTACTGACAACTATGAAAATGTGAAGTATTATTTTATGCATTGTACTAAATGAAAGATGAAATTATTAGAAAACTATAATGATCATGGGTTTCCATATGACAGAGGATCTATTATACTGAAATATTATTTTTTCAGACAAACTAATCAAAGTGGGAATTTTTTTTACTTTGAAGACTATGAAACTGATGTCATAAGTTGTCAATATAGTCACTTAGTGTGTGCAACATGCATAAATTTGATAGAGGTTCAATCAAAGAAAAAAACGAAAATTAAGAAATCGAAAATGTCAAAATATGATCATGAACGGATCATTGAAGATGGCATTCCGTTGGAGTTTTTTTATTGAACTACCCAACGATTTCTTCTCTTTGGATTCATGTTTTAGAACTTCCAGAACTTAACTAAAAATTGAGATGCCTTGTTATGCTATTTGTGCAAGTGTTTGGACATGTACATTGTTTTGGTACATGCACACTAGTATCAACTGAAAGTAGCTTTTCTATACATCCATTGATGAAAAATGTTGCATGCATTGGATATACATATGTTCTAGAATGAAATTCACTGAAAGTAGATTTTCTATGTGCATTGATAAAAAGTGTTGCAATTATTGGATATATATATATATATATATATATATATATATATATATATATATGTTCTAGAATGAAATTAACTGAAGGTAGCTAAATTCTATTTGCATTGATAAAAAATGTTGCACATACTGGATATATATACATTATAGAATGCATTTTTAAGATTTTATGATTATTTGACACATCTAAAAATACCTAGAATCTTATGATTGTTTTTAGATATATATATATATACATCAATATGTATTGTAATTCAATCATTTTAAAATATATATTCAAAGATGTGTAAAATCATTTTTACATATACATATATTCATGTGAATTTTTTTTTTTTTGGAAAAGGACAACTTGAATTTTAAAAACAAAACATAATATCATAATCACATGCCAAATGTATTTCAACCATCCAAAACTTGAGTTTTAAAAACAAAAACATTATATCACAACATTACTTCACATGCCATGCCAATTATAGTTCAACTATCCAATAAAAACAAAACATTATATCGCATGCCAAATGTAGATCAACCATCCAAAACATAAGTTTTAATTTAACAAAACATTATGTAACACAACATTACTTTACATGCCAAATGTAGTTCAACCATCCAAAACTTAAGTTTTAAAAAAAAAACAAATTATAACACAACATTACTTCACATTCCAAATGTGGTTCAACCATCCAAAACATGAGTTTAAAAAAAAAAACATTATATCACAACATTACTTCACATGCCAATTGTAGCTCAACTATCCAGTAAAAACAAAATATTATATCACATGCCAAATGTATTTCATCCATCCAAAACTTAAGTTTTAAAAAGAAAACATTAATATAGATCACAAAATTACTTCACACTATATCATATGCCAAATGTAGTTGAACCATCCAAAAACTTAAATTTAGAAAACAAAACAAATTATAAAACAACATTACTTCACATGCCAAATGTAGTTCAACCATCCAAAACTTGAGTTTTAAAGACAAAAACATTATATCACAACATTACTTCACATGCCAATTGTAGTTCAACTATCCAATAAAAATAAAACATTATATCACATGCCAAATGTAGTTCATCCATCCAAAACTTAAGTTTTAAAAAGAAAACATTAATATAGATCACAACATTACTTCACATGCAAATTTAGTTCAACCATCCGAAACATAAGTTTTAAAAACAAAACAAATTGTAACACAACATTACTTCACATGCCAAATGTAGTTCAACCATAACACTTTAAGAACAAAACAAGTTATAACACAACATTACTTCACATCGCATGCCAAATGTAGTTCAACCATCCAAAACTTGAGTTTTATAAACAAAACAAATTATATAACACTGTAACATTACTTCACATGCCAAATGTAGTTCAACCATACAAAAATTAAATTTTAAAAACATTATATATGGCATTCACATGTACCAAATCTAGGTCACATAAAATATGTCCAAAATTTATAGATCTCACAAGTACCAAGTATCAAGTTATATATGACTACATCTAGATAAGAATATATATAAAAAAGTAAATTTAAGACTAAATCTATTGAAAATAAAATGTTGCACGTGTGCATGTGTATCATCCATCAAATACAGATGGATGTAGTGTCTTTCCCAGCAAATTCATGATCCTCGAGGCATCCTGTGAAGCATGGGGAACCTGTACACAATATGTAAAAACATTAAAATTTAATGTTTTAAAATTGAGTGAGAATATATAGAACTTCATGTAAAAAATATCATGCAATACCTCATGAAGTTCCCTCTCCATTTGTTGTTCGTCCACTAAAACTTCCCCCACAGGAACTTCTTCAACAGTAAACTATAAAATATACATGTACAATTATCTCTCTCTCTCTCTCTCTCTCTCTCTCTCTATATATATATATATATATATATATATATATATATATATATATATTAAAATTTTCAAATGAAAATGCATATATAAACTTAATTTCAATAATATTAAAAAAAAAAGTTAGGTGACTTGTTCAAATGGTTGGAATGGTGTGGATTTTCCTATCCCCATCAGTAGAGTCCACGGAGAAAAGAAATCCTCTATAGGAACCTAAAATTCAAAAAAATTAAAAGTATAAAATAACTCAAGATCAAGATCTCAATTTATAATAAAATTGTTAAACTTCAATTTATAAATTATAACTTAAAAACATATATTTAAGTGAAAAATTGAATACTTTTGCTAGTGGATTTGGCACATCTCCTAAGAGAGGCTCCAAAAGAAAATCTCCAAAAACCTAAAATTCAAAAAAATTTAAAATAACTCAAAATCTCTAGATCTCAATTTATAATAAATATTTTAAACTTCAATTTATAACTTATAACTTAAAAACATATATATATTTAAGTGAAAAATTGAATACTTGTGCTGGTGCATTTGGCACATCTCGTCAGAGTGGCTCAGAAAGAAAATATCGAAAAACCTAAAATTCAAAAAAATTAAAATAAATCAAGGTCTAGATATATCTATTTTTTTAATGGAATTTGTTTAGGTGGAATATATAACTTAAAAACATAAATTTCAAAAGTGAAAAATTATCCATACTTGTGATTGCGGATTTGGCACATCTCCTAAGGAATAAGAAGGTACCGCCATCCAAAAAACATCGAACAGAATCATAATCTATTAAAACATTTTATTATATATAGTACATGTACATGTGTGCACAATTATTTATTTTAGAAATATATCATCATGTTTCAATATATATAATAATAGATAAAAAATAATTGTACATTATCACGTTCACATAAAAAACACTAACATTTTCCAACATATCTTGATTGTGAGAACCATCTTGATTGTATGATTGATGGTGAGACCCATCTTGATTGTTTGAGCCATAGGCTCCAACCGTGATATTAAAATTTTATTCATTCATCAAGCGTGAGAACTGAAAATGGTGTTAACATATAATGATACATTTTTGTTAGATTAATGTATACAAATAAATGTATGTATATATGTATTTATTACAAATTGTACATGTGTTAAAATAATTGAACCCTAACCATTAACACATATCATTCCCATGCCCTCTTCCTTATGAACAATTAGGTCATGCCAACCATTGCGCCAATTCTTTGCATACGTTTTTATATCTCCAACACTCATGTTGTTAATCTCTTCATCTGTATAATACACAAAAGTAACATGTGCATTCTCATGTGCTCTTTTTCGATTCAGACAAACATCAACTCCAACCAATCCACTGTGAACATTGTCAATGATGGCATCCCTTGCTTCTCAACTAATTTGAGAAGTGCCTTCCATCTATGAACGCGAAGTTTCGACACGAAAAGTTTGAATAAACAATGGTGGCTCAGGGTGAGACAACTCAACATCATGCCTAACACCACTACGGTCACACAATCGACCTTTCCCAGGACCACAAAATTCAAAGGGAAGGTCATTGTAATTGGGTTTCATTTGCAAAAATAATTCTGCATAAAATAATTTTGGAAAATAAAGCGGAACCTCATCGTTCCATGGGAGTCTTCCATATGCCGCAAGTTGTGTATCATACAACTAGTGAGCTATATGAGGGTGTTTGAAATATTGCACCTTCAACATATTTCTTTTCGACCCTTCTTTGAAATTAAACATAGACTTGAACATTTCTGTTGTAAATATTTGTTTAACAACCTCGCATTTATCGGGACCCATCACTGTTTCCTTTATTTTTCTCATGAATTCTACAAAAGTATCAGTGGTTGAACCAAGCTTTTGGTACACATCTACTAGTTTTCCTAAAGAGTGTGTAACTATTTCCAAGATTTGTCGACTATCAGCAAGTAGAGTCAAAGCTACGAGACCTCTCTTAAATTTTTCATGAAGATGTTGACACCTTTGTAAGGTGCATTGTTGCATGCTTGTTTCTCAAGTTATATCCAAAATATCAGACGGAAAATTCGTGGTTGGTGGAAAGCCTTCTTCTTGAATGACGCGTTCTGCCCTACGCCTTTTCTGAGGAATATTTGGAGCAACATTTTCAGCCTCTGCATCAATATATAAATTTTTTTATGTTAAAAAAACACATGTAAAGAATTTTTTAGAAATTTAATGAAAATAATATTCAAATTGATGGCCACCTCGATGTGGTTGGCTAACATCTTGCCCACCCTAAAACTATTGAGAACAAGAATGACCCTGCTCAGAACCAACACAACCACCGATTGGTTGAGAACCAACACGACCATCCGTTGATTGGCCTCTAGGGGGATACATATCACCACCTTCACGCAATCCGGCAGCACTTATTGATGGCCCTCTAAGGGAATCTGAACCACCACCAACCTCACGAGATGAGAGAGAAGCTTCATAAGAAAATATAAATTTATAATCAATTCAAAAATACATTCAAACATATAAATACATGTACATATTCATTTATCAAATCATGCGATCCATAGCATGATTGTGTGAACCATGGGCATGCTCCATTGATGGAGTAGACACCCTTCTCCTCTTAGCTCCTAAAAGATAAAAAATGAAACTTATTAACAACTAATTTAACTCACCAAATTGATAAAAAATCAATTCCATATGTACACAAATATATGTATATGTATGGAGATTTAAGATTATATTTAAATACCATGAACATCCCTCGATCCCTGATTCCCCTCTCTTAGAGATATGGGATTCTGTTGATCTTCATTGTTCATCCTCCATGATATATATATCTGCAATGGACATTAACAATTATTTTTTTAAATTACTATTCAAAATAAATTTTAGAAAATTAATGTAATTTAGTGTAGACAAATTATGTAAAACACAACCTTCAAAGCATTAATTGATGTGTGAAACTAAATTTAATAAAACAAAATTATAAAAATGTTACGTTCACCAAATTGCACTTTACATGGTGGGAGCACACTTGGTATAAAATTGAAAAAAAAACATTTTCATTAAAAAATAAGTGTGAAACTCCATTTAAACAAAAAATTGTTGAAGTCGTCACATTTTAATTTGATAAAAATGTGAAGTTCACCACTTGTTGCAAACGTGAAGTTCACCAAGTTGCACTTTACATGGTGTGGTGGCAGCACACTTGCTATATAATTGAAAAAAACACATGGTCATTAAAAAAGACGCGTTTATAAGTACAAAACACACACATATCCAATATATGTTACAATTTCCATCAATAAATTTTGAAGGAGAGCGTCTCAACACTAATTAATCTTTGAGAGATGAATCTTGAATTTTTGAAGAAGAGCGTCTCAAAACTAATTCATATTTGGGAGATGAATCTTGAATTTTTGAAGAAGAGCACCTCAAAACTAATTCATCTTTGAGAGATGAATTTTGCATTGGCATTACCCCATATAATCCTAATTCATCTATTAATTCATCTTTGAAATATGAATCTTGAATTGGCATTGCCCCACGCAATAGATTAGCAGACACATTATTCACATTTGTACAATGTATTATACTAAAAAATTAAAATTGGATAACAATATTTTTTTCTATTCCATGGAGTTGTTTTAGCCTCTCCTTCTTAACTTGGTACACTCCTTTCATCTGGTTGCACAAAAGTTCAGAATTGGTGAAAACTACAATTCGATTTGATCCATACTCCATAGCTATTCCCAAGCCTTCTATCAATGCAATATAATATGCCTCATTGTTTTTTGTTCTTCCTGGTATATTCATTTTCCTTTGGAAAAATTTTCTAGTCGCAATATTGGAAAGCAAATATGTAATCACTGTTTTCCCTGGATTGGGATAGCAAGAAACATATATGCATAATGTCCATTTTTCAACCATATTTAGTGGGTTTTTTAAACCCTGAAAGAAAAAATGTCAATAAAAATCTATTAGATTGACATTTATTGTAAATGCATGGGAGAAATGACAAATGTGCATGAGATAAATGGCATGTGCATGGTTTATCTTAAATTTTGATTTAAATTTTATGGCAGAATTCACATCTAGAAATGAGATGTGTTAAATATTGCATTGCCTTGAGTTTAAGGGAGATTTATGACACATATACATGGTTCATGCATGGTTTGCGTGAAATTTTTCCTTAAAATTTATGGCATAAATCACATCTAGAAATGACATGCCTTAAAAAAATATGAGATCCAGAAGCTACCTGGCCCTTTCCATTCCTTAAGAAAGGATGAGATCCAGAGGCTACCTAGCCCTTTACAGACTGCTTTAGAAATTTTAGAAGTTAAGACTCAGCCAACAAACTAAAATCCTATGGAAGTTCAACCACTTTAGGTTCAGGTTTTAGGCCTTTAAGTTTTCCTTGAATTAATGGGGGAAAGCCTTGACTTTAGGGGATACTATGCTATGAGAGTTCAACCACTTTAGGTTCGATTTTTAGGCCTTAAATTTTGCCTTGAATTAATGGGAGAAAGCCTTTATTTTGTGGGATAAATGACATTTACATGGTTTGCAAAATTATTTTATGCACTTACAAAAAAAAACTAGTTGTGGTGGCTGAAGAAGTTATGTCAAAAGTCACACCTTTATGTGTTTGTGGGAGAAATGAAATAGAAATGACACATGCCTTAAATTTTTCCTAAAATTTTGTGGGAGAAGGGAGAAATGACACATGCACAAGGTTTTCTTAGAGTGGTAGTGGTTTATGGATATTAAAATGAATAAATTATATTTATGTTCCAGAGATTGATTGTAGGGGAATTTACTGGATATGTCACCTTTGAGAAAAGATGAGATCCAGAGGCTACCTGGCCCTTTACAGTCTCTACCCTTAGAACTTGTAGAAGTTAACACTCAACATATAGACTAAAATCCTGTGGAAGTTCAAAATCCTATGAGAGTTCAGCCACTTTAGGTTCAATTTTTAGGCCTTAAAGTTTGCCTTGAATTAATGAGAGAAAGCCTTTATTTTGTGGGAGAAATGACATTTACATGGTTTGAAAAATTATTTTATGCACTTACTAAAAAAATGCTTTATAGTGAATGGGAGAAATCCAACATGACACATGCTTTAAAAACTTTTCTTAAGAATTTATGGGAGAAATGACACATGTATGGGAGAAATTGCACATGTACACAAATTCCCTTAAAGTGGTTGTGTTTTATGGGTATTAAAATGAAAAAAATATATTTAGATATGTTCCACAGATTGAATGTAGGGGCATTTACTAGATATGTCACCTTTCAAAGAATATGAGATGTAGAGGATACCTGGCCCTTTACAGACTCTGCCTATAGAACCTCGTAGAAGTTAAGACTCAACACACAGACTAAAATCCTATGGAAGTTTAACCACTTTAGGTTCAGTTTTTAGGCTTTAATGTTTTTCTTTAATTAATGGGAGAAAGCCTTTAGATTTAGAGTAACCTTATAAAACGCTTTAATGTGAAGATAGTACTTTACCTACAACACAATGGAATTGAAGACTATGCTTATATATCAGATTTTTGTTGTGAAAAATTAGCTATGTCCTTAATAAGAAGTATGATTTAGCACTTATCAAATTGTTTAATAATCTATAATAATGTAATTTTTGGCTTGTAATATCATTCATCCTTGATATCTAAAATAATTTTACAACTTCAACATCAACCTACACTATCATCATAAATTAGTTATGTCATTAATAAGAAGTATGATTTAGCACTTATCAAGTTACCCACAATAATCTAATATTCAATGCTGAAATTTTTACAACTTCAACATCAACCTACACTATCATCATATCATTATATCCATCTCAATCTAGATTATTTATATCCATTACATCATAAAACACTCTGAATTTAACATTTTAAAAGAATAAAGAAATATGGAAGGTGTTAATTTACGTACATTAATACACTCCATCTTTAACATTTTACAAGAATAAAGCAACATGAAGTGTGTAAATTTAGGTACACTAATCAAATACAACCATGTCAATCTATATTATTAAGATCCATTACATCATATTTAACAAAATATAGGTTATTTATATCCATTACATCCTAAAACACTCCAATTTTAACATTTTACAAGAATAAAGAAAAATGGAAGGTGTAAATTTAGGCACATTAATAAAATACAACCATGTCAATATAGATTGTTAAGATCCATTACATCATAAAACACTCCACTTTTAACATTTTACATTTTACTGACCTTGAGTTTGGGGGATCCTTTCCTATGGAAGTTCAATATAGCCATGTCAATATATATTATTAAGATCCATTACATCATAAAACACTCCACTTTTAACATTTTACATTTTACTCCATTTGAGTTTGGGAGATCCTATCCTATGGAAGTTCAAGTACTTTAAGTTTTTAGGCCTCAAAGTTTGCCTTGAATTAATGCGAGAAAGCCTTGAGAAATGACACATGCTTTGAAGTTAATGGGAGAAAGCCAATGACACATGCTTTAAAGTTTGCCTTAAGAGTTTATGGGAGAAATGACACATGTACACGATTTGCCTTAAAGTGGTTGTGGTTTTTGGATACTAAAATGAAGAACTTATATTTAGATCTATTCCAGAGATTGACTGTAGGGGAATTTACTGGATATGTCACCTTTCATAAAATATGAGATCCAAAGGCTACCTGGCCCTTTACAGACTCTTCCTATATAACTTGCAGAAGCTAACACTACGTGTCCCAATTATGCCCTATGAAGTGTGTAGAGGACCCGTGGAATCACTCACACTACTTTACGTAGACATAAGGGTGTATAAGAGTGTACTAAGTTCAAAAATATGGTCATATTGTTCGATATATTTCCCAAGAGCCAAAATAAAGGGTACTTAAGTTGTTTGAAAAAAATAGCACCAAGAAGCTTTGAAGGAGGGGACTAAGAACTAGAAATGGGGGAAGGATAATAATAAAATAGCCACTACACATCCATGCAAGGATATTAGAAATAATTCTAACCATTGCAACATTGATGGTCACATTAAGGAAAATTATTGGATGCTTGGTATGTGTTATATTCTTTATGTGAATACCCTCATGCACTATATATTTTTCTAAGCATAGTTGTGGGAATGAAATGGGAGGAAAGTACCCCCACTTTAGGGTTTCATAGAGACAAAAAATCCCCCACGCGCAGGTGTTCATGGGTAGTGCCCCAAAAAAACATTTTTGGGAAAAAAATTCTCCCTTTATGATGGTTTTCATCACATGGTTTTTTCTTTTAGCATTTTTCTAGTGCATGGTAGTTTACCCCATGGTTCTATAGTTTCATTTAAAGAACTAAAGTTTTATTTGATGCAAGGTAATGGATTGGTAGTTTATAATTGTCGTGGGATATATACATATATACATATATACATATGTGTGTGTGTGTGTCTGATGGTCTAAAAATTAATATACTAATAAAAAAATGATCTTCTCATTTTGGGTTTATCAAGTAAATTATATGTTAATGCATGTGTTTTACATTGGATATTTTTCATTTTATTAATAATCTATTTGAAACAATTAACTATATAAGGTTAAAATCTATGTTTTGTATCAAATTACTTTTGGTTTCAATGGGAAACTTTTATGGCTAATGTGTTTTTTCTCGAAATGTGATAGACCCCATTAAAATGGGAGATATATCGAATTGATTCCTATGGTGAAATAAATAGTTGAGTAGTTTACAGGTATAGATGCATAAATTCAATGAGCATATTTTTGAGATATATAAGTCCAAAATGGAATAGTTGTTGGTGAAGAAATATCAGTGGATCACTATGTATATATGTGCTTCATTAACAGGGGTTTTTCTAGAAGGATGGACTAATCTGGAAAGAAGGGAAAATATCACAATACAACTGTGTCTCTTAGATATTGAAGAATGTAACTAGGTTAATTCTTCATTATTAATATTTTTGTCAAAAAGAATTTATAATTATTAAATTACTTATTAAAGCATGGGTTTCATGCTTGGGTCATATTTAGATTAAGGAACCCATTATGTAAATCTATGTTAGTCATTATAGATTTAAATTGATACATTTTGGGATTTTAAATAATGTAATTAGTATTGAGCCAAAGTCAATTTATTGGACTCCTCCATCAAGCCATTTTCTTCTGCAAGGTCATCATCCTTGATCTCCTCAACAAATATTCTTCAAATCCAACCTTCAAGTCAATGTCTCTCAAAATATACATTTTAGCCTCAAATAAAAATATTCATGTCGTCCTGTATGGAGACACAACCCTTCACTAGGTCATGTTGGCTCATTTAATGTGGAAAAATAATATGTATACCCAATTGAGGTTTTCGCATTACCAACATAGAATTTTGTACTAAAATTATAGAGATAGGTTTAGCGTAATTATAGGTTTAGATGGGTGACTTTAGGCTTCAGTACAATTACAGAAGGACTAAATTTTAGGCTAAATACAAAGATGCAATTTAGATGAAGCTTTTATTTCTTCAAAGGATAGTTTTGGTGTTATACAGTTTTGATGCTATTTAGTGTAATTGTAGTTAATTAAAGCCATAATATTGGTGCTATTTATGTTTCATTACCACCACATAAAGGAGCTTGGATAAGAGAAGAATTCAGTGTTATCTCATTCAATGAACTCAGTGTTACAAAAATCAGTTCTAATACAGTCAAGAGTTATCATAGAGAATGTTTTGGTGTCATGAAAATGGAAGGATATCAGGGCTACCATAGAAGGAATATCTAAAAAAAAATGTCTTCATGTTATTGTAGTAATGGGGATGAAATTTTGGTGCAAGAAAAGGAGATCTCAGTGTCATGAAAGTAAGGATATATCGATGTTAACATAGTGAAGTGATGAATTGGTGGAGAGAGTCTCTAGTTAGGGCCTTGGTCATCTTATCTTGAATCTAGTGAAGGAATAATTTTGGCTGGGACTTCCCCAAAGAGTGGGGGTTTTCCTTGGCAGTGTGTCTACATCTTGTTTCCTATTTTATTTTTTCATTTGTATTAGTCTTGATGATAAGAAAAGATAAAATTTAAGAAAAAAATAATAATAACGAAAACAATACAACATAATGTCATAATAAGGGAAATAATTTAACTACCAAACCTATGGATTTCCCAACATGGTATCGGAGATAAGTTCATGATCAAAAGAAAGTTTTAAAATCCACTTATACATATCCTTAGGGAAAGGTTCTTGAATATAATGTCATTTAAACTAACATGAAGATAAAAACTTCTGGGCTAATATCATAGTGAGCTAGTTCATTCTTAAAGAAAAATTGAGGAAGAAGGATTAATGTTATATATCAAAGTGACAAATTTGGATTAAATTCAAGATGCGAAGTTCAATATTAATCATAGAGATAATAATCAGTATAAATGTAGACGCAGACGTAGGACAAAACACAAAGTAGACGCAGACGAAACACGATCACTTATTGGACTAGAACACAACCATAGAAAATGCAGTCATATAAAGACATCTACTTATATGTTTATAGAATTTACAACAAAGACAAAAATTGAAAGTAGGTGGTGCCAACCTAGAAATTCAAAATTCAAAGCCAAGGCCAAACAGCAAGACTCTTCCAAGACCAGAGATGTAGACACAAACATAGACGCAGGCCCAAAACACATAGCATATGCAGATGAATCACGATCACATCAGATGCAGACGCTAATAAGCCCAAAACCTATTACCAGCTCCAAGAAGGTTTATTTATAAATTAAAGTTCGGCTGGACTATTTGGAGAGTTCGGTCGAACTTATGTTGTCGTTTTTCCAATCTCCAGCCAAAAAACTGTTTCCCCACGCTATCAATACACCGTCAATGTAAATGACATAATGAGTTTGGCTGAACTAATTTCAAAATATCAGCTGAACTCTATAACAGTTCGGCCGAACTTTTATAAAAGTTCGGCCAAATTTTTGAGAAAAAAAGTTTCACGCCCCCGATTCTCACAAAAATGTAACCCAACTTCGTGGGTTTGCCCTTACTTGAACTAGATGCATTTATTTGATTATAGACATTGAATTCTAATCCTATGGATTGCTTGCATTACATTAATTTATTTCAATGTAGAAGTTGTTTTCTAATATTATTTACATTAGATGCATTGATTTCAGTGTAAGAACGAAAAATTATTGGAAATGTACATTGATTTTTTTGCTATAGTAATTCAACCTATTTATATTGGAGAGTAAGAGAGACAAGGTATGGTTTTTACTACAACAACTCGAGCTAAAGATTTAAATGGTTTATGATTTCAACTATCCTTTACATATAATTGACTACATTCTTATTATTCACATTTTCTATCCTTAAACACTATTACATTGTCACTTTGCATTCAAAATTTTTAGTTCATCATTTTTCATCATTAAAGTTACTAACAATATTTATTATCTAAACAAACTAAGGTAACTAAGATAATTTAAAATTAAAATGAGAAGATTAATCTCACACATATTTAGCATATTTAAAATGAGTATATTAATATTAGATCTATTTATGTATTATTGATAAAATTAACCATATCTTGAACACATTTTCCTTGGCTGCACACAACTGAAACTAGCCTAGATCAATCTTAAATCTACATCTATCAATCATTGAGAGGGATAAAATATCTCCAGGTCAAAACCTTTCCTCAAGTTTTTCACTCAAAAAAGAGGTTTTCACCTTGAGATATTTGATCCCTCTCTACACTTGATAGACCCAAAATTAAGCTACATCTATTTTGGTTTTAAATAAAAACCCTTCTTTGATATGGTAATCAATGAACACGGTTTTTTCCACAATCCAAGTTTCTTTACAAGTTATCTAAGCATATCCAAAATCATCATCTTCTGCATATATCTCCTTCATGATTTCCAAACCTACCACTTCTACTAACAAAGTGTAGAGTAACAACCCTCTCATACTAAATATATTTAAAACTTTTTTTGACTTTCCAGATTTATGCTTCAAAACAAATGTATAGCTTTGCAAGAGTTCGACCCATTTGGAATTCGTTTGATTCAACTTACCTTGACTGTTGACATATTTTAATGCCCTATGATTATCAAACAAAACAAATTACTTGGGAAAAAATTAGTATCTCCACTTATTCAATGCATACATAATAGCATAAAATTCCTGATCATATACAAAATACTGATTCTTGGCATTGTTCAAATTCTCACTGAAGAATGTTATTGGTCTGCCTTCTTCACTCAAAGTTGATCCAATTTCTATCCCACATGCATGTATTATATTAATGGCTTCTTATTATATTAATGTCTCTAGAATACCTACACATTATCTACTCACTTATATTCTTTGGAGTCAATATTTCTAGTACAAAACATACAGTAAGAGTTTCTCATATCATTCGTCTATCAAGCAATTCTTGCACCTAGTTATTTACATCCTCATTCTTTGTTGGAGTCATTATGCAAGGTATCGTGTTTGGTAAGATTTATCCAGAAATCAATTCAACTTGATGATAAATATTTCTCACGAGAGGTAGTGCTTTTGGAAATTCATCAACAACAATCCCCTTGAATTCATCTAACAAGGATTTATTTTTTTTAGTATGGTTTCTAGTTTCACTTCCTCTAATACAACCTTTGGAATCACTACTAAACATAGTTTTTCCTTTCATTCCTCATGTCCAAAGACCTTGGCTGAACAAAACATGATCTTACTATTACACATGTTGATACTTCCACAACTTCTTAGTTTTACAACTATATTTTGCAACATTAGGGTCAGTTTCTAACTTTGTCAATTTTTCCTAAAATCATATGTATTCTCCTAGCCATCATGGTGAAATTTTCTATCAGAAAACCATGGTCTTCCCAAGAGTATGTGACACGTGTCCATGTCAACCACATAACACAATACTTGCTCTTGAATACAACCAATTTGAAACTTCATAAAGCATTTCTCATCAACCATGAGGATTTGGATCGACTAAACTCTTTAGTTTCAACTTTTCCATCACTTTAATTGAAAGAAAATTATATGTACTTCCACCATCAATAAAAATGTTGTAGAACTTTCCTTGGACCTTACATTAATTCTTGAAAAAATTCCTTCTTTATTATGGTTGTTTCACTGTATTCTTCTCAGGCTTGAGTAATACTCTGTGCAACATATGATTTTCACCCTCCTCTTGTTGACGCATTGTCACATTCTCTCCAGCTACAGAAGCTTCATCCACTTGAAAAACGTTTGTTCTGGATTCACCTCTTCTCCTTCAGTGTTTTTCCTTATGGGAATTCAAATTTACTATGTCCTTCAACCACACAATGATAACAAGTAATTAGATACTTTCCCTTTCCTTTTCTCAGACTTCATCTTCCTTACCCAACACTATTTCCACCTATACCACCTTGACCACCGTTGGATTCTTCTTCCTTTCCACTACCTCTAGCAGTTCTTGCCTTAAATTTTCCTCTAAAACCTCTTCCCTTGTCTTTATATTAAGTTTTCCTATTCAAATTTTCCTCTATTTTCAAGGAAATGTGATAGACTTCATCAACAATCTCAAAATAATGTGTTCCCATTTATTATTAAATAAATTATTTGATCTTCTTCACATATCTTGTGACTCTTTAGAATTATTAATTTTTTTATACTAGATCAAAGTGACAGCCTAAAAAAATCCTCGGTGTACTCACAAACATAGGTCTCATTTTGTCTTATATTCTATACTATACAAATTCTACTAGTAATCAGCATATAGGAATTTATCCTTGATCTTTGTGGCCATATTTTTCCACATCTTGATATTATCTAGTTGATCATTTACTTTGTATTTAGATAACATATCCCACCATAGTGCACCATGAACTTTCAACTTCTTCATGGAAAAATTCACCCCATTTGGATCTTAAATATTTTCATACTCGAATTATTTTTCGAGTTCTCCAATCCGGTCAATGAGCACACCAATGCTAATTTTATCGTCATAACATGAAAATTTAGCTCTTTCATTTCATGTATTTCTCAAATATGAAATCAAGTTTGTTATGGGGTCGCTCTGATTAGTATCTTGTTCCTAATATATTTCTTCTTTAGCCTTTGAATGTACCTCTACAGATCGATTTATTATATGCTCTTACTCTCCTCTTTTTCATATTAATTCTTCTAGCCCTCAGTTTCCTACACCTCCTTGTCATGTTCCCCTTATCCTTGGTGGCATCCTTACAATTTATAAATGTATCACCAACATCCATAGATATAAACCAAGGTTATGTGACCTAACTTGCACCTT
This sequence comes from Pinus albicaulis, assembly GCA_034641835.2. NCBI lineage: Eukaryota > Viridiplantae > Streptophyta > Pinopsida > Pinales > Pinaceae > Pinus > Pinus albicaulis. Next base: position 1,396,507,202 of record CM076584.1, read on the forward strand.
CACCACTCTTGTTGTGAAACCAATGAACAAGGGTTTTGGGTAGCCTATTACACGAAGAAATTCGAGGTGGAAATACGAGGATGAATCCAACTCCTATACCACTAGACACAACATAGATTCTATCGCTTTCACAAAACCTACAAAATATGAACCTTTGTTATAGAACATAAAGCCCAGGAAATTATATTTTTGCTACTATATTAAATCATTCAAGGAATAAATAAAAAAACACAAGCATACAAAGATGACAGTGGAGTAATTGAAGTCTATTCACGAGAAATCAAAAAAATATTCAAATATCTTTTATTTCATTGAAAATGTGTTGTTTCAGATAATAATACAAATATGACAGTGGAGTCCTCAGATTAATTTAAATTTTCATCATTCTTACACAACAATACCACTCACGATAACCAAAAACCCTATCTAGCTTCTACAATAGTCGGTCACACTCTCTGGAAATTTTACAATATCCAAACAAATGCCAAAAATCCTACAAAAAAATTTCTGAGAGTTGAAGAAAACCCACAAAAAACCAATGGGCCAAAATAAAAAAAGTATGCTTTCTTTCGTGTTCATGCAATTTATCCTTATAGTGCATACCTCTTCATATTCCACTGAAACAAGTAGTTTCTCTTGTCGTTGACTACTTATCCTTCCAGAATTGTGTCAAGTTTTTTACTCTCAATGTGCAGACAAAAAAAATTGTAACCTCCATATCTTCCTCTTAGTGTGTCCAATAGTGGTTGTATTTTAGCAACATAACTAAATAAATCTCGATTTTGTATTTGTCAATAACTCCAAATATAAATATTATTAACACGTGCTCTTAGGAGAGTCGAAAACTTGAAAGCGGTAATCAATTTGATAAAATGTAACTACTAGAGTAAAAACAACTACCATTTGGGTGTATCAAGAACGTAAAACACATTGGAGTAACAACACTTATTACAAACTCAACAAAAACTTGTTTTTCTGTTGTTCATAAGGATTTCTCATGGCCAAGGATGCTACTACATCATCGTGAACCTACGCAGACTAGATCATTAGGACCAAAATATTATTTCTTGATATTTTTTTATGATTGCATAAAATATACCTGGGTTTATTTCATGAGAATGTAGAATGATTTATTAAAGATTTTAAAAACTTGGTTCAGAAGAAAATAGGAAAATACATCAATATCCTTTGATCTAATCAAGAGGGAGAATATACATTAGGTGCATTTGTGAAGTAGAACAAAGCCCATGGAATTGTACAAGAATACATGATGCCACATAATGCACAGTAGAATGGAGTAGCTGAAACAAAACTATAGTGGAATGTGTGACAAGCATGATGAAATGTAGAAATTTTACCAATCTTTTCTTCGATGGATTTTACTATTGTTTATTTAAAAAATAAAAGCCCAACAAAAACATTAAATGACATGAATTCCTTTGAATCTCTTTATGGTTATAAACTAAAAGTAAACCATTTAAAAATATTTGGAACCAAATCCTTTTCTCATGTTTCTAAAGAAAATAGTAGAAAACTTGATTCCAAAGCTATCACTTGTATTTTCATTTGTTATGGTTGTGATCATAAACCATGTAAGATTTTTTATCCTTCTAAACATTAATCTTTTGCATGTCGATATGTTTTGTTCCATGAACATGCAAATGAAGGTCACTGAGAAGATATTTATTATGAATGGCATGCTCCTCATGATTGTGATGATATCAAGGATGATGTTTATGAAAAACATGAGCAGACCCAAGATGAAGAAGTTGATATGAACACCTCAAGAAGTGAAAAATGATCTAGAAGAGGAAATGAATCCACCACAAAGTAAGAGAAGGAATGAAAAACTAGTGAACTACAAGAAGGTCATCATGCCAAATTCAACCACCCCTTAGTTATGAAGACTATTATGTGATGACTAAAGTGATGAATGTCGTAGACTTTTGAACTTTAAAGAGGTTGACAAACATGAATAATGGAAGAAAGTAATGATAGAAGAATGTAATGAAGGAAGAATATGATTCTATTATAAAAAATGATACATGCGAATTTACATAACTGTGTTACGATAATGATCCCATAGACTCAAAATGGTTGCTCAAAACTAAATTTAATGTTGGTGTAGCTATTGATAAATATAAATTTAGACCGATAGGAAAAAGCTATTCACAGAAACATGAGATCTATTATGAAGAAATAATCAAAGGAAGAAATCTATGTTGTGCTGCTATAAGGTTTTCTAAAGTAAGGAGAGGTACAACATGTTTGTAGGTTAAAAAAAGTTCTATATGCACTTAGATAAGCACACACGGCTTGGTATGTGAAGAATGATGAATTTATCTCTCAACAAGGTTTTAATAAAAGTAAAGAGATCGAAATCTCTACATGAAAAGGAATGAAAAATGAAATATTGTTTTGATTTAGGTATATGTTGTATTCAGAATTGTGTAAAACTCCAATAAGCCTAAAATGATTTCGATTTCTCGAATTACACGATGTTGTTTTCAAAATTATGTAAAGATCCATTAAACCTATACCTATATATATATTGAACAATTGGATCGTACAGGTAGCTCACTTCCTCACACTTAAACTTTACAGTTTGTATACCAACATGAGATTGCGAGTCGGTTATAATGAGCAGCTGGGCATTATAAAGATATGCCGGGTCGCGCTGAATTGACTGTGACCGGAAATAATGAATACGAGCGTCTTATAATGTTGGGTGTTCGAATAGATCGAGATAATTCCAGGCATTCAGATTTGATGGCAAGGTCAAATCGCTGAATGTGGTTAAGGTGATTCAGATATTTGGCTGTGAATTTTATCGTTGTTGCAAGTTGTACACCTCCAAATAACAATCATTAATGATTTCTTTTAGCTGGCATTGCAAATTGCAACGCAACTTGTATGAAGGAGGTGTATGCATTCCTCTTCTCTGGATTCCAAATGAAAATTTATGGTTGGCTAACTGTGGAATGGCCAAATCAGTCCTTGTTCACAATCATTGGGCCGCTGAAAGGATCTTTCTGGTTGTTTTTTTGGTTGACTTCTTTCGAGGAGCTTCTATGGGGACCTCCCGTTCCCGACTCGGCCCCAGTAGAATTTGTCTCGAACCCTAAGATCTTGTACAGAACACAAAGGATCTTGTACAGAAGATGCGGCCTTGTGTCTGGGGGCCAAGTTGCTGTTGTCGGCCAGAAAATTCGACGGATTTCTCTGGTGCAAATTCCCATGATAGCCATCACAGAAACTAAGGAACATATGACCAATGACATTGTATAATTGGATCGGACGAAGCTCAGGTACAGAATGTATTACAGAAAATTTAGCCACATGAGTGACTTTGATTTGATCTAAATGTTTCGCACATTAAACGATGGAGCAACTTTAAACTTTATGATGTACCTTTAATATATTTTCATAGCATGGTTTTACATTAATCTCATTAATGTAAATTCTACATTTCACACCTCGTAGTAAACTTATCTTCGCTTTCTTAAACACAATGATGGGTGTGTGCAAATTTACATGTGAGGGAATTCTAACTTGACTTATCTATTTCAGAAGGAGAGCGGATAATTTTTGAAAAATTTATATATTGGATTTTCTTGTTAATGGTCTATTTCAGAAGGCCACCGGATAACTTTTGAAAATGACCAAGATTATTTTCATGGATGTTTTATTATGTTATTTTATTTTATTATATATTTTATTTAAAATTGAGGAATAATTTTTTTGGAAAATTTCTATTCCAATTAAAATAAATCACTGTATTTTTAGAATTTAAATTACATTGCAAAAGTAATAAAAAATTTCCATTTTAAAAAATAATATCTATATATATATATATATAAAAGTATTATTATTATTATTATTATTGAGAAAGTTAAAAAAATATTTGTTCTTTATTAAAATAAAAAATGCTATTTTAATGAATTTGTATTTTTACTAAAATAAGAAATATTATTTAATTATAAATATAATTAGTAAAATTATATAAATTAATTGAATTGTAAATGTGAATAGGCATTAATCCATAAAATTAAGTTTTGAAGAGGGTTTACCCAACTTAATTGGTGATAGCTATGGAAATGAAGTGTTATGTGCAAGGAGGTTGGAGGTTGAAATTGCCCCGAAATCACTATGCTTATGGAAGGGTTTTGTGTAAAGGGCACACATAGAAACCTAGAGGTTTTTGTGGCAATATTACCCCATGTGACCTAGTTGTTGCCTAGGAAAATTTTAAGGATGGAAATTTATCTTAAAGTTTAGAAACTTTGGCCAATCTTATGAGTCCGTAATATGAAAACTATAAAAATTTTGGTGATATTTTTTTAAAGATATCCAAATTCCTAATGACTGTATATAGTCTCTACATTTTTTTTGCTATTTTTAAGATAACATAATTATATACTATAAAATTTGGGCTAATCAATTTTAGAAAAAAATGGAAATTGTTGAATATTTTTTTTTGGAAAAGCCATGGAAATTTAGCCCAACTGCAAATATTAGCCCCTAAAATTTTCCATGGTTGTTGCTTCCTCTAAATACCAAAAAGAAAAGAAAAATGATGATCTTTAAAACGTTCAATATTACATACACCATTACTATGAAAATTTATTTTTCCCTAAACACATAATCATCTTATCGAGCTTATTTTTTTTCTTTCCCTATTAACTTACTTTTAATCTTTTTTTAATATATTGTTTGGTGATTTTCATCATTATTTTTCTATTTTTTTTCGTAATCTTTTTTTTCCAACCATTCTTAACTTTTTAATATAGATCTAATATCTTTTTAAAAAACAATGAACTCATGCATAAATTTTTTTAAGAAGAAGTTACAAAATTTTTTTTTGGTTGAGATCAGAATTTTATTATCGAAATTGAGCATTACTAGTGATACTTCTCTGTGCTACTGCTCTTCCTGTTGGGAAATCATCCTAGTAAGATAGATTGAGAATTTTAAGATTACATGTATAATTATTAATCAATTTAGTAGATAAAAAATAAGCACTTACCAAGTCCACAAGGAGTTCCAAGTGATTTTGATTACAAAGACTCTCTTCTATCGAGGTATTCAAACTAAAAAAGAAACCTTACATCTACAACGACCCAAAATGGAACCACCTACAAATAGTTAAAACCTGAATTATCATTGCATAATGACCTAGATATTCCATGCATTGAGCCACATATGTTGAAAAAAACAAAGTGGCAACTTCGATGGACCACGACCTACAAAGATCCTTGAGCCTTGAATTGCAGAAACTTGCGAGTTGGAATTCATGAACCAATAATCAACAACTGGAGCTTGGAGGGTACACACCTAATGAAATAAGATTTGATCCTTTTCGATAGGCACCTACGATAGATCACGAACACATGTAGCCTACGAGCTATGGAATGTATGTGTCTTCCAAGCATAACTCATTACCTAGCTCTTCATAGTCTCAGTCTTACACCACCTCCCTATACCCACAACCATTCAGATGTCCCTCACTAGTATGGAACATGTGAGAGTCAAAAAAAGAGGAAAAAATGGTAGGAGTGGCCTTTGGAAGTGTATATGGGACCATGTGACACTAAGAAACCATGTTGACAATCCTTTGTATATTGAAATCCATGACATGTATATTTCGATGATACCCACTAACACTAATATGGCTCCAATTTTAGTACCGAAAGTGGGTAACCACTGATAACCCACGAGAGAGAAAATATAACCTTGAATCTCAGTCAGAGAAGCCCATGAATGAAGAGAAATCAGAGGACCTAGAGAGAGAGGTGAACCATTCAGATGAGTCTTGCAGTCTAGAGGAAGCGCTTGATCCACCATGCAAATAAATGGGACTGAAGAGCACTAATGGAGACATGAATGGATATGTGTATTCTCCATATCTAATAAATCCAATAAATACGAAAGGTCATGGTAGTTCAAGAATGTGCAACAATTAAAATAAATTGTAACATGGAGACCATGAGCGAGCATTGTTCATGGAAGAGAGAAACACAGAGAAACTCACAAAGATCGGAGAGTTACCTAAAGGAGGATACCCGCGGGAGTCGACACACCTTCCTTCCTTAACCAAGGTGATCCAATCCAGAAAATTAATAAGGGAAATCATGATCCTGTGAGCTAAGAAGGAGGCAACATACAACAACAACGGGTGCATGAAAGCTCTCATCATAGGAGAAGTTAACCAAGTGTGGCGGGATGTAAAGGGAAATGAACACTTTTCTGGATGGAAACTTATTCTAGATGCCATGCACATAATGGCGACAAGTGGCGAAATCCTTCACCCTCCATGGTGGAAGAAGAATTTATAAATATGAAATTTATAACATTTTTGATAAATATTAAAGTTTGGTATTTTTCTTCTTGTATGATAATAAAGTTTGATAAAGAAAAAATAAGTAATAGAAAATAAATGTATTTTATTTTCTTAATTTTTTTTTTGTATATTTTTTTCTTTTTGAAGTTATATTAGCTACAATTTGTAAAAACACATTTGAAGTACATCGTGATATACAATATTCCCATAAAATTGGCGTTGTGGACTTAAATCGACACATAGGAAGTTAAAGTACTTTACTATCCTCATAATAAACAATGAAAAACACCCAAAAAAGACTTCAAATTTGTCAAACATTAGTCCTAAAAAAATCGTCAACGAGATATGAAGAGAAGACATGGGATAAATCTACGAATCATATGAGGTGACATGTGTTGTGTCCTGGGAATTTGTTCTAGCAAGGCCTGATAACATTCCCTCACATTGGAGATGACTATCCAAATGAGCTATAAGGGCATCCTATATTTGCAACCAATAATTTTTATGTTGTTGCATCCTTTGGATATCACTCAGGAATGATACAATCTCATTGCTGTCTTCTCTTCCTTCCTTCAATACTTGACCAAGCAGAGTCTTCAATAACTAGTGTAAAGTAGCAAAATAAAGTATTGAGTCCTTCATCTCCTAGTGTGTCTGGGGTCAGGTAACCAATTAGAAACCTCAACAATAAGATATGAGCTATAAAAATCCTGTCATTTATGTATCACATGAGACTCTAACTACTAAATTTCCGCTCTAGTGGTAGGGGTAGTCACAACATGGTAATGAGAGGTTGTCTCTTTCTCCCGAGATTGTGTACGCAACCTTCCATTGAATTTGTGCCAACCTTCTCCTACTAATCACTATCTACATCTCATGTGTTTATTGGCCATGTAAAAAAGAGGTAAAAAGGTCCAAGAACCTATTCCCCTCTCTTAAAATGAATATTACCAGAGAATCCATAAGATTTCAATCGAAACATTAGAAGAGGACCTCAATATAAAATAAAATGTAAGACACCTCCAACTTAACACCACAACCAGAACACTCAACACTAGTCTACACAAACCATGGGAGATACTACATGACACCGACGGATGCACATAAACCTAATAAAACTCCCAATAGGAATGATAAGATGAAAATTTAGATGGAAAAAGTGGAAACCCCATTATAGACAGAATATTCAACAATGGAACTCATCATAGATTAAAACTGCCTACTCTAGAAAATAGCTAAACCTTCATCATACCAAGGAAAACACTAATCATAAACATAATTACATGAATTTGATAATGTAACAATGCTTTAACGAAAACTATTTTAATTAATTGATTGAGAAGATACAAGTGCGAAATGAGAAAAATTTTGGGAGATGCAACAACAAGATAGCCAAAAATGAACCAAAGACCTTGTGAATGATCTCTCCCCAGAACAACCCCAACTCCTAAAACCAACTTGCACTCTTACAGACCATGTCTCTCTACCTTGCAACTCCCTTGTCAAACTTCAACATTATAAACATAAATAGATATGAGATAACCTTTGTAATATATAGATAAATATCCACATTCTTTGCTGATAAATGATGATTGATGATCCAGAAACTCCCCTCCCTCAACTTGGTTTCCTGAATGAGCAAGCAGATTGGGGGATAATTTGATCCCACCTGCATCAGAGTTGAATTATCTCTACAACTTAAATATAAACTTGCACACTTAACCACAACATACGAGGGATCGTTAATAAACAATTCTGGTAGCATGTTTTATATGAACCTCTACATGAAATCATGATGCCAAGGTAGGTCACACCGCCCCCTCCATTAACTATATTATTTGGATTTTATATTATTAAAAATTTGAGTTAAAATAATCAAAGGTAAATTAAAAATATAATTAAGAAATTGATTAATATTCACTAAATTTTGTATGAATATTTAATTTTAATGTAATAAAAAATAATATAATAATTGTTATTATAATAATTAAAACATTAATAAAATATGATATATTTTCTATTTTTTTAAATATATTAATATAAAAATTTTAATGTGTTATTTTCTTGATCCATAATAATATTCATCGTTTTTGTTTAATTTAAAATTTTTAATTATGAATGAATTCATACACAATATGTAAACTTATTTTTAATTTTTTGTTTTTTAATTGTATTTTTAATTTTTTATATTGATCATTAATAATAATATTTTTTTATATAAATTCATAAAATTTATATTATATATATGAATTTTGATACAACGAAATTGATGTAGAAATAACAAAAAAAATAGATATGTTAAAAGTTTTTGTTTTATAAAAACATATTTTTTTTTAATAAATCAAATACTATATATTAAAAAAAATTATAGTCCTCGTGTATAATTTTTTATCAAATTTTAATTTATAAAAATCAATGTAGTCAAATTTCGTTATTATAATTAAAATTTCACAAAATAAATTTATGGGTAAATTCGTTATTTCTAATTTTATAATGTTTAAACTGTGCGCCAAGGAGTTTCAGAGTGAATTAACATTCCACTTTTAAATTTATTGTTTTATACTATAATGTAGTTGGGAATTTCCCTAATCCTAAGTCGATTCCAGATAAAATATACACAGAATTGAAAAAGAAGGAGTTGTAGTTCTCAGGTGAGTACTGCACCTGGAGAATACACTCAAATGGAGAGATCACTCTACATTCATGAATCAGAAATTACATCTTTAAGTACATCACAAGAAATCGGGAAGCTGCAAACATACTCCTAAATTCTAGGAACAAATCCTAAACTAAGGAGATATGTTACAACTTATGTAACCTTTTCTCCATTAATATACAAATAGTATAATTATTTTCAACTCCCCCCCTTAATGGAGAAAGGATTATCCTGAACTCCTAGCATCCTTCTGAACAATTCAAAATTTACACATGCAAGAGGCTTAGTAAAAATATCAGCCATATTGTCACAAGTTTTACAATATTCAACAATGATTTCTTTTGACTGTAGTTTCTCTCTAACAAAATGGAACTGAGTGTCAATATGTTTGTTGTTTTTATGAAACACTGGATTGTATGCTAGTTTAATGGTGCTCTGGTTGTCGCCTTGGATGGAAGTTGAATTTTTATGTTTTTCTCCCGCAACATTGAGAAGCCTTCTCAACCAGATCGCTTCACACGTTGCTAGACACAATGATTGGTACTCAGCTTCACATGAAGATAAGGCTACAGTACTTTGATTTTTTCTGCTCCATGCTATGACACCGGATCCTATGCTAAATGTGTAACCTGTGATAGACCTTCGATCATCTAGGTTACCTGCCCAGTCTGAATCTGAAAAATCTGCTAGAGTAACATCAGATGTGTCAGTGTATAAAATACCATAATTATCAATACCACAAAGATACCTCAACACGCTTTTTGCTGCAACCCAGTGACTTTCAAGCAGTTTATACATGAATTGGCTCAACAAACTAATAGAGTATGCCAAGTCTGGTCTAGTTGTTGTAAGATATATCAAACTCCCAACTAGCTGTCTATACATACTGGCATCCACCTTCTTAGTGCCATCGTCACAACACAACTTCAAATTCTGCTGCAATGGTGTTGTCACTGACCTACACTGATCCATGTCAAATTTTTCTAGCAGATTTCTGGCATACTTTCCTTAAGTAAGAAAAGTCTGTCAAGTATCTCTCCATACTTCCAATCCCAAACAGTAATGGAGACTTCCGAGATCTTTCATTTCAAAAACTTGTGCCATCAGCCTTTTGATTTCTTTGATTAAGTTATCTGCATTTCCTATTATGATCATGTCATCCACATACAAAGAAATCAAAATAATCTGCCCCTGTTTATTGTACTTGGTATACAAATTTGAGTCATTCAAACTCCTATGAAAACCATGCTCTAAAAAAGAAAGAATCAATCTTTTCGTACCAAGACCTGGGTGCTTGTTTTAAGCCATATAGTGCCTTTTTCAATTTGCAAACAAGTTGTTCCTGCCCCATCTTTAAAAACCCTTCAGGCTGTAGTAAGTAAATTTCTTCTTTCGACTCACCATTTAAAAATTCAGATTTAGCATCAAGCTGGTGTAGCTCCAAATTATGTTTTGTTGCTAAAGAGATAAGCATTCTGATAGTGTTTAACTTTGCTACAGGTGCAAAGGTATCATCAAAATCTATACCCTCTTGCTATGAGTACCCCTTTGCAACCAGCCTAGCTTTTAGTTTTTCTATACTTCCATCTGCATTCATTTTTGGTTTATACAACCATTTACATCCTATGGGTGTTTTATCTTTCGGCATGTCAACTAAATCCCAAGTGTTATTTCTAATGATAGATTCAATCTGTTCATTCATTTCCGCCCTCCATGCCTCAGATTGACTAGCTTCTTTGTAACTAGTGGGTTCTACAATGTTTAAAATATTTCACATCAAAGCATAGTCTTTCAATCTCGATGGTTTTTGAGTCTTCCTACTTGATCTACTTGGTAGGGGACTTACCTAAAATTTCTTTTCTTCAGATTTATTTGGGCTTGCATTATCACCTTCTTCTTGTTCTTCTTTCTGATCTTCTTTCTACTCCTGCTCTTGTTCATCCTCACTGCTTTCCTCCATAAAAAATGGAATGTGCCAATCATCATCACTGTCATCCTTCCCTTCTTGAACCTGTTCATGAAACACTACATCCCTGCTTGCAAATATCTTATGAGACTCGGGATTGAACAACTTATATGCTTTAAATTCAGTGCCATATCCAACAAAGATGCATTTGATAGCTTTAGGGTCTAATTTCTTCCTATCAGCTTTGGGTATATGGGCAAAGGCTTTTGACCCAAATACTCTTAGATGACTTACTGTTGGTTTAAGTCCATATAATGCTTCAAAGGGGGTTTTGAAGCCAAGACATTTTGTAGGACTTCTTTTCTTTAAATAGACAAAAGTATTAATAGCTTCTACCCAAAAACTATTAGATAGACCCTTACCTTGTAAAATGCTCCTTGCGCACTCCACTAAAGTTCTGTTCTTGTGCTCAGCCACTCCATTCTGCTGTGGTGTGTGTGGCACTATAAACTGCTGCACAATCCCATGAGCTCTGCAGAATTTCATGAATTCCCCTCACCTGTATTCTCCCCCTTGATCAGAGCGGAGAATTTTTATGCTTTTTCCAAACTGTTTTTCCACCAAGGTTTTAAATTCTATAAAATACTGGAAAGTCTGACTCTTTTTAGTCAGAAAATAAACCCATGAATATCTAGTGCAATTATCAGTAAATAATAGAAAGTAGTATGCACCACCTAGCGACCTTGTCTGCATAGGTCCGCATATGTCAGTATGCACTAGTTCTAGGATATCTCTTTCCTTCCTTCTATCATGCACAGGAAACTATTCTCTACGAATTTTACCTAAGGCACATCCATCACAATTTAACTGAATACTGTGAAAAACAGCGAATCCCTCGACCATACCTTTTCTCTGTAATAACATGAGGTCCTACAAATTCAAATGACCGAATCTCTGGTGCCAGAGTTTTTCAGCTGTCGATCCACCTGCAACCATGGCTTGCTGTGGTATACTTTTTACATCTATTTTCTATACGCTTCCTACACACACGCCTATTGCAACAATTTATTTCTTGCAATCCTTTATGACACAATGAGTCTTGAAGGATTTGACTTGCATATCTTGATCAGTTATCATGGATACAGATATAAGATTTTTCTTAATTTTGGGTACATATAAAACATTTTTAAGACGACTAATATCACCATTTGGTAACTTTACCGAAATATCCCCATAGCCTTTAATCTCGTATCCACTATCATCTCCTAAATAAATTTTTGATCCATATGTACTTTATTCAAGAGTTTCAAAACATTCCTTTTTACCTGTCATGTGAGAGGATGCACCCGAATCGACATACCAGATGTCGTCCTCATTAGATGCGGAAAGGGCACAGTCTGCTGTGAACAATCAAACTTCGTGACTGAGTTCTTCATCTTCTTCAACAAAGTATCTTCTGTGCTTCGCCATCGCCAAAATTTTCTTTGCATCATTGGCCTACTTCTTAAGGCATTCAATCTATATATTACCCTTCTTTCCACAATAATAACATCTTTTTACAGGATGATTTATAGACATACCTTTATACAGATTTTTCTGCGATTTACCTCCTCTTCTCTGCTGCTATTGCGACTGTGATTTCTGTTCTGGCTGCTTCCCTCTGAATAATCGCCGTTTCACCATCAGAGCAAGATCATTGCTCTAGGGTTTTAAATTCTACCGTCGCTCCTCTTCTTGTAGCAAGATCCCTGTTAGTTCTTCAAATGTAGGAGCTTTCTCCCTTGCCGCCAATCTAGTGATGAACATTTGATATTCATCCCTCATCCCATTCAGTGTGATTGTGACGATATCAGAGTCAAAGACCTTCTCTCCAATTTCTCCCAATCTGTCTTTCATATCTTTAACTCGCGGGATGAATGCAGCAGCAATCTCTCTTTCGTCCATCTTCATTGAAAACAGCTTGCCTTTGAGTGCCATAATCTAATTTATGTTCTGGGTCTAGTATAAACTTTTGATGGTTGTCCACATCTCAGAGGATGTTTTACACTCTCTGATATGTGGGATAATTTTGTCCTTGACGGACATCTTCAGCAAAACTTTCACTTTTTTTTCCCTCTTATCCCATTCTTGCTCCTGCGTAGTCGCTCCTGTAACTGAATTCAGTCTCTTCTCATCTCCTGTAACTATCGACCATGCATTTGCACCCTCAAGCAAGGTCTGTATCTTAAACTTCCAATTCGTGAAGTTAGATCCATCGAGTTTTCCAGACTCGTGGAGATATGATTCCATAGTATTACTCATTCTGAACTGATCTACAAATAAATGAGTCTACCCAACTGATTCAGAAAAAAAACAATACCTGTCAGATCTTGACAGCTGATCTGCCACTGCTCTGCTAGTTCTCTTGATCCAGCCACTGTATCCTCGATTCAGATCCAACAATATCTGGAAAATGTACAAAATAATTCTTGCTCCACTGAGCAAATGCATTGTTTCCCAATACAGCCACAAAACTGATCCGATCTGCCTCTCCCGAACAGATCTACAACTTCTCCGATCTGCAATTCCAGTGGATCTTCCACCGAAGGTGAGGCTTTCCACGGATCTTCCACCGAAGGTGAGATGGCGCCTTCCCGTGCGAAAAATCCGCGCCTAGAGTAAAATCTTAGCGCGGGTTTTTCGTGCGCTTCCACGCCAATCCCATGATTTGGCACGTTAGTGTGGGTATGGACCAAACAGACTCACCAATTTCACTATTCAACGAGACTGTCAGCGAAGAAATCACGCCAACCCCCTTCTGCTCAGAGATTAGAAAATCATCTAAGACCGTGAGCTAGGTGTTACTGTAGTCCACCTGCTCGATCCAGCCCAAAGCTTTGTGAGCACAAAGCCCTCGTGTACACGCAGCCACAAAGACACTTTTAGCCACGAAGTCGATTCAGCCACAAAGGCGATAAAAGATCAGGCTCACCCAATTTGAGCTCTGATACTAAGATAAAATATACATAGAATTGAAAAAGAAGGAGTTGTAGCTCTCAGGTGAGTACTGCACCTGGAGACTACACTCAAACGGAGACATCACTCTACATTCATGAATCAAAAATTACATCTTTAAGTACATCACAAGAAATCAGGAAGTTGCAAACAAACTCCTAAATTCTAGGAACAAATTCTAAACTAAGGAGATATGTTACAACTTATGTAACCTTTTCTCCATTAATACACAAATAATATAATTGTTTTCAACTATTCCCATGTTTTCTAATTTGTTAACATTAAGTTTGCAATTTGTCAAATATATAATGTCGTGTAGCTTTAGCAAATCTAAAGAATTGGGTATGTTTGATTTCTTGCTTAATTCAAAAAGGATAAGCCATTAAGATGAGAAGTGAACACAATTGAGTATATCAATCATGTAGTTATTGAAAAATGGTTTGGAATTGGACGGGCACATTTTTTCTCATTATATAATATAGTTTTGAGTTAAATTATAAGTTAATTTTTAATGGCTAATTTTAAATGACTAGTTTTCAATTGGTAGTTTTTAAGGGTTAGTTTTGAATGGTTAGCTTTTAACGATTATTTCAGAGCAATGGTGCATTTTCTTTATTTATTCTTTAACATTCATGTTTTTTGTTACCTTGTCTTGAAGATGAACCATATTAAATGGTTCTAAATATGAACCAAACCTTAATGTTATAACATTTACCTAAATTATGAATCACAAAAATCCTAGATCTAAAGAAATCAAAACTTATAAATCATGTTTCTATTTTATCAATAACATAAAATTTAAATAATTAATATAAAAACAAGATTAAAATTTAAATAATTAATATAAAGACAAGATTAAGACATATAATATAATATTGTTTTTTCTACTACCCCTACTTAATTGATTAAGATTGTGTTTCTTTGTGAAGGCCTTTTATTTTTTCTTTATTTGAGAATGTGTGCATTTCTACAATCTGTCGTTATTCACGTCTTCGCACCTCTGTAATGCACTAAGTAGTAAGTACAATGAGCTTAATCCGAAGACGTTGCATGCTGCATTCAGTATTTCTAGTAATTACGCATAGCAGCACAATCTCTACATATTTGTGAAGAGTCTACATTTTGTCATTATTAGTGAATACTCCATTTCCATAATTGTTTCCAAAATTGGCCATGTCTTGTCTTTTTGTCCATGGTCCATCTCTTTTCGTTACATTCCACCTTTTTCATTTGCAACTCCAACTAATGACTCTGCCCAACATACCAATTCGCATTACCATTTTTTTGTGTTGCATTTCTATCTTCTTTTGTCACTCGAATCATAACCATTCGGCTATTTCTTTTTTGACCGAGTGTGGAAGTGTGGGGGTGCAGAGAATGGTGATTTCTCCGCACTTCTACATTCCCTGATTTATGAAGTCGAACCAATGATGCTCCAATTCGATGCTCTTTTGAGATTGTTTGAACTACAATACAACTGATTAGGGATAAAGCCTCAATAAATTTAGTTTTCCATCTAGTCTTTTTATATTAGTAGAGGAGCTTTAGGTCCAGATTTAAAAGAAAAAAAACAAAAAAACAAAATCCTCGAATTGTAGAAGCCGCTAAGCTCCTTAATGCAATATAGGATGCATTTTTTCTATGCCATTCGCCCAATCCTAAACTTATTGAATGTATGGTTATATCATGGTTATAGCATCCCACCTCTTGCATTTTCAACTTCAACTATTAACTCTATTTATGAACTGACTTTACTAGTAGCTTGTGTTGCATTTTTAGTTTGTATATTTGGTATGTTTGATTACGATTTGGGTTCATTTGAAGGAATTTTAAAAGTGAGGAGTGTGTAAGTGGCTTTCATTTTGTAGAACGTTTAAATAAATTTAAAAGATTTAAAAAATTTAATTAAAAATTATTCTTAAATTTGTAACTACATGTAAATTAATCTATGTTTTATTATAAATATCTGTAATACTCATACATTGTGCGGAATGTTGAGATACAGAAGAAGAAAGCTCCATTCACTCCTCAGCACTTTGCAAAATGCATCAATTTTACTTCCTCCGCACCTCCGTGATAATATTGTTGAGGGTTTATTATTTTAAAAGCATCAACTCCTACCATATGATACTTTTTAATATTATGTGTTATTTCTTTAATCTTTGAACTATTAAAAACTATGTTTTGTTTTAATAGTAAGTTATTGTTTTAAAAGCATCCACTCCTCACACTTTTAGGTTATGTGTTTTAATATTGCTTTTAGCTTTAAGAGTGCATTTTAATACTAGCTTATTATTTTATTTTAAAAGCATCCGCTCCTCGCATTTATGGTTATTTGTTTTAACATTATATGGTATAGTTATTATATGGTATCGTTTTAATATTCGGTTAGTAATGCATAGTATATGTTAGTTTAATTTGTTAATATACATTATAGTGTCAGTAAATATTTTAAAATTTAAATTAATGATGTATTGTATCACAGTAATAAAAAAGAAAAAGTAGGATTGGATTTTTTTGGAGACTGTTTTTTGGGAGATTGGAATGTAAAGGAGTGTTTCAAAAATAAATTTAAATGGTTGGATTATAAATAAATTTAAATAATTTTAAGAATTTTTAAAAATATAGTTTAATATATATATATATATATATATATATATATATATATATATATATAATTTTCATAATATTAATATATTGCGTTGAGTCTAGAGGTGTGGAAAATATTAATATATTGCGTTGAGTGTAAGGAAAGTTTCCTAAACATTGCCCACAATAACAATGTTAATTCCTACTACGGAAACAACATTATCCAACACATATGATGATGGTATTTATAGAACAAAATAATTAGTTTCAAACATAAACATATTAGGATAATATTTTAAAACCATCAACCACTGGTATTGTTTTAATACTATCTTTTAAAATAGGTTTGCAACTATCATATCATCAATTTAGTAAATGGATTTCTCCTTGATTTTATATTAAAATGTACATGATAACGCTATTGTAGCTAAAATATTTTATGCCACATAAAATAAGGATGTCACGGTCCGTATGATAAAATATCATTTAAAAAACCAGTTGCAACAAAATCGAGAATCAATCGAGTAAAGAGTACACTGTGAAATACATACTTTTCTTCACAAATATTTCCCAGATCCTGAATGTAATTCAAAAGATTTATGATTAATTATTTATATTTTAAAAATAGACAAATGGTTAAAAGGAAAGTATATTTAAACTGATAAAAAGTTATTTTATTAATTATAAATTTTTATTTAAATAAAATATAAAAAGCCAAAATTTGAGATGAAGAGTAAACGAATTTATTGTTATTATTAAAATATACCAGAGTGAATTCAAAGGATTTATGATTAATGGTTTATATGCCGTGGATTTAGTTTAAAACAAATAAAATGCAAGACAGAATGTATGTTTAGGGGGTATTTATTAAAAAATATTTTAATAATTGTAAAATTTAATTTAAATAAAAAGTATACAAAAAAAAAATGGAATGATCTATAAAGTAATTTATTGTTATTAAAATATGGTATTGCTTGTTATTAAAATATGGTATAGTGAACTTATATTTTAGATTGATAAATAAAAATGAAATAAGTACTATGAAGCAGCAGAGTCTTTCCGCTAATACATCGCCATTTCATTATTCATTGTGGAGGTGCACCTCCTCTTCCCTCTTTACTACAAGTATTTTTCTACATTCTCATCAAAATAAAATATCTAAATTAACATTTCATGAAAAAAAAATATCTCTAGTTTCTTTTTTCATCTCATGAGAAGAGCTTGTAGCACTTAACTAACAATGGTTTTGTTTAGAAAACAAGCGTAACGATCAAAATCTGAATGGGAAAATCATACCACTGAAATATTTTGTCATTTGATGTGAAGTGATCCTAATATTAAATGCCAATTTGTCATGTGATGTTAAGTGATCTTAGTATTTAATGGAATCGGTTTTCTTTGAGGAAACAATCATCAAAGTTGATGCAACAACAACAATATTAAGATAAGAATTCATCAATTAGTCAAACATATTATAGTGATGATCCAAAGTGATCGTAATATATAATGGAAATGGATTTGTTTTAGGAAACAATGATCAAGATGATGCAACAACAATGGTATTAATATAAGAATTCGAGAACTAGTAAAATATATTATAGTGGTTATCTGCATGCATGCAAATGCAAGCTAAGATGAAGACCCAAGAATAAAAAACTAAGTATATTTTACAATTTTCTCGTTTTTTTTACTGTGTCATCACCTTTATTTTTTCTCACATAAGGTCCACTCAATTACAAATTTGAATGAATGCTTGAAATGTATTGGAGGGAATCATACTAGCCCCCGTTACTATTAACATGTCAAATGGACTAGATTTTGATCTTTCCGCACCGAAATTAAGATGGAACATTAACATCTTGTCGAATGGACTAGCCTTTGATTTGTCCGCACCAATAAGGTGGAATGGACTAGCCTTTGATTTTTCCGCACCAAAGTTTAGGTGGAATAAGATTTTACTTTCATTGTGCTGAGCGTGGAGCCACCTCCACTTTCCGCACAAAGAACTTTCTTCACAAACCGAAGACTACGATGTGGAACATTCCAGATACTTTGAGGATATTTCGTTACAAGGAAGAATAGTGCTGGGATTAATTTTTGAGACCTAATTTTTTTGGAGTGGGTGAAAATTTAAAATAATGTATATAGTAAATAAGGAGAGTTGGAATATGAAGACATACTGGAAAATGAATCCCAAGTGTCTATATATATATATTTATGTTCACCCTTAATGCAAAAATACAATTCTTCTTGTGGAGTTACCTCCTAGCCTAACATGGTATTAGAGCCAACTCCACTTTTTTCTTCCCTTGTAACTCCTTCCCGTCTCTGTTCTGCCTATTTTGTAGAAGTGACACCTTTGTCATTGCCTATTCTATGCTTGTAGGCTGGATTAATTACTATGACTCTAGATTTTGCGGATTAGTTTTGGTGGTGGATTAGTCTCTCGACCCCTTGTCTACACTCAACATTCTGTCACGAGTTACCTCGCTCCTTCACTCCTTCCATACATCACAGTGCTCCTCCATGCATATTAATGCTCCCATGGTGCCCATTCACACACTTAATACCTCACACCCTCACACCGTGGTTTTTGAGTATTGTTGATTATAATCATTCCTTACAATATACTGTGTATGCACCTTACGAATTCAATTGACACCTCCACTGTTCACACGGGGTGCATGTCGCTCCTAGTCGACTCCATATACACTTTAACGTCCCTCCCACAGTCAATACAATAACAATATTCTCTCACTAGCCTCTCAATCCTTCATACGTTGGCCTCATATACACTGCGGTGTCCCTCAACAACTCCACAATATACGCTTCCTACATCATTGTGTTTTCCACATCACTGTGTTGCCTACACATCGCCACAATATACGCTTCCCACATCATTGTGTTGCTCACATCACTGTGATGCCTACACAAATTCACCATGTTGCCTTGGGACATTGCACATTTCTCAGCCATCAAAGCCCCAAACCACTTCACTTTGGCATCTATGCTCAATGACTGGTATCTATGCTCCGACCTTGGTTAAATTACATTTTACCACAAGTCTCGCCCACTCTCGGCCATCCACAAAGGTACAACTCAATTTGACTATCAAATCATTCACTAACCGAATTCATTATGTAATACCTCCACACTAATACATCCCCACTATAATATCTCCTCTCATTCACCCTCCCCAATGTATCTCCTCTCCCATATATACCCTCCCCTATATACTACATTCCCCAAGTAACACCTTTGCAGACCATAATTTTTTTTAATTTTTTTAAATTAGCACGAGAATTGAATTTTTTTTACTGTATTAGAAGCAAAGTATAATATTTTTTACACATTTTATATAAGACTCGTATCTATTGTGGGAGTGGTTCTCACTAGCGAGTAGAACTATATTGAGTGGTCTTGGAAAATAAAATACACTCTCGTTTTCAATGAGTTGTGGAAAGGAGTTTGCATAAGATACAAAGATAATGAACCTACAAGGCCCACCCGAGACAAAGAGATCACCATTTGGGAAAAAAAGAACTTCAATGCCTATGCCTTGATTGCAGCATCTAAAAATGAAGAGGTGAGTCACCATATGTCATCATTCTCAAATCCTTATGATGACTTGAGTACGTTGAAAGAATTGTATGACTCACACTCTCAGCTTGAAATTGTCCAATTGATGATTAAACTATTCATTCTTGAATTGAAAAATGATCACCCTCTTGTTTTAGAATCACAAGTACGATCTATTATGCATGACATTAAAAACACTGGTGTTGAAATAGAGATACATATCAAAGCTTATTTCAAGGCAGTATATCCCACTTACCCATATTATCTTGAGCCATTTGAAGTAAGTGGAAATCTCAAGGTGATTACCTTTGACTCCCTTGAGAAGAATTTTGCTGACAAAGAAAATGATTTTGGGAAGAGGAAAGCTCCTCAGTCTTCTAAAGAAGTTGTGTGTCTTGCACATAGACATAATAATCATGCTCAATATTCTTCTATAGGATGAGGTGGCCAAAGAGGAAGAGGAAGAAGAAATTTCAAAGGCAAGGACGACAAAAAATTTCAAGGAGAAAAGTTGGATCTTCATTGCACACGTTGCAATGGAGATGAGCATGATGCATCCACATGTAAGCTTCCTTGGGACATAATTCATCACGAAAAAAATTAAGCGAAAGGTAAAAATCATGAAAAATAGAAAGGTAAAACACGTGATTCCACTCACAATGTTGTGGCACATTGTGAAATTAGAGTAACTGACGACTTTTTTAATGGTTCACTTTCTTCAAAAAATTATTGGTTTCTTGATTTAGGAGAAACATGCCACGTGACTTTTAGAAGATATTTTTTGAGGAATTTACTAACAATTTTGATGGAGCAGTATACTTTGTAGAAAAATCAAAACTCAAGCCATTAGGACTTCACACAATCAAGCTCAAATTGCTTGGTCTTTCATACTTTCTTCTACATGATGTTTTATACCTCTTGCAGTTGAGGAGAAACTTGTTGTGTTTGGTCCACATCTGCTAGCAAGGACACTCCATTCATATGTTTGATGACAAGGTTAAGGTCAAAAAAACATTAAATCACTCACTTGCCATGACAGAGATAGAAGAAGAAAGACTTCTAAAGGTACAAGGTACCTCCACTCATACACAATACTTTGCATACGGTTCTAACTATGATTAAGGTACATTTCCATAAAAAAAATTATGGCATGGTAGATTTGGACACTTGATATATGGTAGTCTTGGATTGTTGAATAAAAATGGTGATACTGGTTTTCCTACGATTGCTAGGAAACTTAAGAAATGTGATGCTTGTATTCTAGGAAAGCATAACAAAATGTATTTTCAGGATTCACATTAGAAAGCACATAGAAAAATTGTACTCATTCATTCCCATTTCTGTGCCCCAATGCATGTTCCTTCTGAAAATGGTAATAAATATATGATGACTTTTGTTAATGACTACACCATAATTTGTTGGGTTTACTTATTAAAGAACAAATATTTTCTTTTTCAAACATTAATGAACTTTCATGCATGGCAGATTGAAAATGAAGCAAAAAATCATATTAGCTCTATTCACAATGTTAATGGAAACGAATACACTTCAAACGAATTTTAAAACTATCTTTACCAACATGGGATCAAATATCAAAAAATTGTGCCTTATAATCCCCAACAGAATGGAGTAGCTAAAAGAATCAATAGGACAATCTTAAATATGGTACGTTATATGATGATTTTTAAGAATGTAAAATTGATGTTTTAGGCTGATGTAGTTCTATGTGTTGTGTATAAAAATAATAGGCTCGATTCTAATGATATTGGAAACAATACTCATTATGAAATGTGGCATTGTCACATTCCTTCGGTAAAACATCTCACGGTATTTGGTTCCACTTGTTATGCCTTGTTACCTAAGGAACAAAGAATGAAACTTGGTGCAAGGAATCGTAAGTGCATCCTCTTGGGGTATTCAAATACCTCCAAAGCATACTGTCTCTATGATGAAGTTAGTAAGAAGTTAGTTGCATTTACAAATATGATATTTCTTGAATCTTCCAAGACTGAGAATGTTGTTTAGCGACAAATTGATCACTTTGATACATTCGGGCATGCAAAATTGATTTCAAGAATTCGATAATCATATTCCATATCTTGAAGGGGGGATTCCTATACTGGATCAATCTATGGAATCCTCTACTGAAGCACTCTCTCCTCCACATGAAGCTCCAACTACAGATGACACTTTGAGTTATTCGAGTTGATATAATTAGGAGAAAAAATCTTTATTCATCCCCAACACAGTCAACTGAGAAACATGGATCATCCTAAAAAGGTCCTCCAAAATGGGTGACAAAGACACTTGAAAGTGTTCATCCTGATGAAGTTGGAAAGACAGGAACAAGAAGTTCCACCAGGAAATTTGAAGTGATTTAGATGATTCTGATTCACTTGTTGATATGGATGTTTCATATGATTGTGAACTGAATTTTTCTATAGATTTTGAGCCAACTTCCTTCAAATAAGTTGGTTCTCATGATGAATAGAAATAAGTGATGCAAAAGTAATATGATTCCTTCATAAAGAAGGAGACCTAGAAGCTGGTTGATCCTCCGTTAGGAGCCAAACCAATTGGTTGGAAGTGGGTCTATAAGAACAAGTATAAAGTTGATGGATCACATGAAAATCACAAAGTTAGGTTTGTGGAAAAGCGTTTTTCACAGAAAGAAGGGGTTGATTATGAGGATAATTTTTTAGCCACAACAAAATGGGCTACCATCCACACACTCATTTTCATGGCATCTCAAAATGGTTGGAAATCCCATCGGATGGATGTAAAAACTGCTTTCTTGAATGGAGATATAGAGGATATTCTTTTTTTTTTCCGTTTGAGAAGGATGGATTTGTGGTGAAGGGATAAGAACCCAAAGTATGCAAGCTTGTAAATGCTTTTATGGCCTCAAGAGATCATCGTGAGCCTGGTATGAGAATTTAATTTATAATCTTCCAAAAATCAACTTAAAACATTATGATCTTGATGTTGCAATTCTGTTTGTAAAGAAAGTTAGAAAAAAAGTTGTATATCTTTTGGTGTATGTAGATGATCTTTTGATGGCAGGGAACAATGAAAACTACATTGCATCAATAAAGAAGGAATGGAGGAAAGGTTTTGAAATGAATTACTTGGGCTATGGTCACTACTATATTCGTACTGAAGTAATTTAACATCCAAAGTTTATATTCCTCTCTCAGAAAAAGTACATTAGATATATTTTGAATAGATTTAGCATGGATCAGTGCAATTATTTGACTATGCCAATGTAACCAAACTTGAAGCTCACATCCACTGAAGGAAAATAATTTTAGGATGCAAGAAAGTATAGAGAGCTTGTAGGAAGTCTCAACTACCTGACTACTACTAGACTTGACATTTAATTTGTATTTGGAATCCTCTATAGGCTTATGCAAAAGCCTTGTGAGGGACATTGTTCTGTTGCACAAAGAGTTATAAAGTACATGAAGGGGCTCAAGACTTTGGACTCAAGTATACAAAGGTGGGTGAATTTAGCTTGATTCGATACTATCATTCAGACTTCGATGGAGAAAAATATATTGTGGTGTTTACTTTATGTTATGCTATGAGTCTTAGATCAGAAGTTGTCTCCTGGAGATCATGCAAAAAATCAGTTCCAACATGTGCCACAAATGAGACGAAATTTGTGGCAGGAACTAAAACAATGAAGGAAATTGTGTTCCTTGGGGAAATTATGGAAGATTTGTAAGAGAAATAAGTGCATTCAAATCCACTAATGCTTGACAACACTTCTGTGATAAATATGGCGAAGAACCGAAAGTTCCATGATCGAACAAAGCACATTAATACAAAATACCATCTGATTCGTCATCATGTTGAGGCCAAGACAATCCATCTATGCCATTTTTCCACAAATGAGCAGATTTCAAACATCTTCACTAAAGCGCCTCAAAGAGAAATATTCTAAAGATTCAAAATGATGTTTGGAATCACCAACATCCCTTCAGGTTAGGGGGGGAATGTTGAGACCTAATCCTTGATATTGGGTCAAAATTTAAAATAATTTATATAGTAAATAAGGAGAGCTAGAACATGAAGAGACACTTGGAGATGAATCCCAAGAGTCATTACATCCATGTATATACTTATATTCACCCTTAATGCAAAAATACAATTCATCTTGTTGAGTTACCTCCTATCATGATATTAACAATAAAATAATTCCAATATAGTAAAACATTGATAATAAAGAGAGGATAATAAAGTTGAATGTTTGATATTGACATTGAAAGTGATGGAGTGGAAACCTCTTGATACAATATAATACAAATAAAAATGTAACTTGCAAAATTTATTTGGATGTTTGAATGCATTTCTTCATAGTTATCAACTATTGTAGTGCTTATTATTGTTTGTATCTCATTAATTGGTATTGTGGTTTTGGTTTCTTTGTATTCTTTGTCACTTAGTGGATGTCGCACTTACAATGAAGTAGAGGTAATGAATAGAATTTGGATAGTTTATCTAATAAGTATAGACTCGTCTATCTTGTTACTGCATGCCCACAATATTTGAAATGTTGAACAAGTACTGTTACAAATTCCTGGAGAAATTCATTATGAAAATATAGTATTATGTGATACCATTTATCAATCAGAAATGCATATTTATACAATCAAATTTGAAGAGAAACAATTATGCCTCACTAACTAGAAATATTAGAAATACCTAATTTGTGTCCTAATTATAATTAAATACAAAATATCGAAGGATTATTCAAAATTTCCCCCCTTAGTCCGAAGAGACATCTCACATGCCAAGTAAAGATCTAAAATTTTCAAACTTGTCACTCCCCAATGCTTTCGTAGAGATATCTACAATTTGTTCTGATATTGGACAATGTGTCAAATGAATTATTTTTGCCTCTACATGATGTTCAATCAAATGATACTTGGTGTTGATATGTTTGGTTTGATCATGAAACTTTATATTCTTGGCCAATTGAATTGCAAAAGAGTTGTCAACACATTTAGGAGATTAAGCCTTTTGTTTCTCCTGCAAATCTTTAAGTATTTTGTGAAGATAAATTATTTATTTTATAGCTTGAGTTGCTGCAACATATTCGGCTTCGATGTTAGAATAAAATAGAACATATTTCTTGCATGATATCTAATTGATGGTTTTTGATCCAAGATTCATCAAATAACCAGAAGTAGAGAGACATGATTCTCCCTAGCTCCATCAAAATAAGAATCTGAATAACAAGAAAGATGGGAGTGAAAAAATTTGGAATATTTGATGTGATATGAAAGGGTTCCTTTTAAATGTTTAAGAAATTTTTTTTTTCTATCCAATACCCTTCACAAGGTTGATGCAGAAATCTAGAAAGTATTCTAACAAAAAAGGATATATCAAGACGAGTAGTAGATAGATAAATGAAGCTTACAACAAGTGTCCTATACTTTTTTGATGTGAAAATGGTTTTCCTTCTTCTGAAGTGATTTTCAATTATGTTCCATTCGAGTAGAAATAGGATTATAATCCATCATACCATATTTGTTCAATAACTTTCCAACATATTTCCTCTGAGAGATAAAAATATGTTGAGGTTTTTTATCAACTTAAATTCAAAGATAATAATGAAGTAAACCTAAATCTGTCATATCAAATTATTTTTGCAATTTCTTCTTAATAGATGATAAATATTAATCATTGTTCCATGTGATCATTAAAGCATCAACATAGACAACTACATATATAATTTATCTTCTAGCTTTATCAACAAAAAAAGGTGCATCATCTAGTTCAAAATTACTATAATTCAACTTAAGAAGATGTTTGATTACTTTCTCACGCTATGATTTGGTGCTTGTTTCAAGCCATAAAAAGACTTCGTTAATTTGCATACCTTTTGTTCTTTCCCTTTAATAGAAAAAATTTCTAGTTGAAACTTGTAAACTTCTTCTTTTATATCTCCATTTAAAAAGGCATTTTTAACATCCATATTATGATTTTTCTATCCTTTCTGATTTAGAATAGAAAATAATGTTCTAATAGTTCCCAATTTAGTTGTAGGATAAAATGTCTATGTATATTCAACACCCTCTTTTTGCGCATATGCCTTTGTTGCAAGTCTTTTCTTCTGCTTATCAAGTGAACCATCAAATTTATACTTAGTTTTATAAACCCATTTGCAACCAATAGGTTTGATGCCAACGGGAGGATCCACCAACATCCAAGTTCCATTTTTTATGAAAGAATCATATTCCTTGTGCATTGCATATTTCCACTAATCATAACTAGAAACTTCTTCAAAACTAGTTTCAGAGTCAACAGAAAAATTGTATTCACAATCATGAGAATAGTTACTTGAAGAAATATTTATCTCAAACTCTTCATATTTCCTTGGGAATGTTATAATATGAGCTGATATTGGTAGATGTTTTGAAGGAAATTTCTCATCCTATGAAACAATCTCTTCATTACCTTTAGCGACACTCTCTATCCTTGTTGTCTCAATCCCTCCTCTCCCTACAGAAACTATTTTATCATCCAAGTTATCTTCAACAGTAGAATTATTATCATCATTGAGAGGAAATTCTAAAGGAAAATCCACATAGTGATCTAAAATGGGAATTCCCCCCTTCAGTATGTGGAAGATTATTATCATATTCATAATAAAATTTCTTATACACAAATTTCTCTAACTGATTAATTTTCCTATCAACAATGGACATATATTTATCAGATTCAATAAAAACTACACATGTTGATGAAATAAAATTCTTGTTATCTTCATCATACAATTAATATTCCTTAAAATTCATAGAATATTCGAAAAATATAGATTTTCTTCTTCTTGCACTGAACTTATTTCTTTGTTGTTTAGGAATCAAAGCATAACATTGAGAACCAAAAAGATCTGAAATGTTGAGCAACATGAAGACGATTTTACCACATCTCGTATGGATTTTTATTGTTGATTATAGAGGAAGGACACTAATTTCTAATATAACATGCACAAATCATAACTTCTTCCTAAAACATCAATTTTACATTCTTAAAAAACATCATCAATATAACCATATTAATAAGCTTTATGTTCATTCGTTCTACAACACATTTTTTGTGGATTAAAACATATCATGGTTTGGTGTTTGATGTCATTATCTTCAAAACAACTTTCAAAAACATGTGAAGTATATTCTCCCCCATTATCAATTCTTATAGTACCTACATTAACCTCACCTTAATTTGTAATCAAGAGATAAAATATTTTAAAGACATGAAAAACATCTGTTTTTTCTTTAAGAAGATAGACCTAACACATCCTTGAATAATCATCAATAAAATTCAGTATATATTTATTTCCATTAGTAGTTGCAATAGGCATATTTCCACACAAATCTGAATATATGAGACTTAATTTTCTTGAAGCTATAGAAGTATAACTTTGAAAATACTAATTGTGATGCTTCCCCAAGCTACAACCATTACATGGAGTTAGTTTTCATTGAATTTTTCAAAGTCCCTTAATCCCCTACTGTGTCATAATCCTATACTATCATAATTACTATGACCAAAGTGAGCATGCCACAATAAACTTGATGACATAGTATCATTTTGTTGGACCAAATTATTTGTATTTAATGCAAAAAATGGCATACATTTCACCTTTAATAAGTTTTATTCTTCCACACCATTCATTACATTCCCCTTGTGAGATTCTCTTTGAATTTCCACTGTACCATCAAATATGTGTATTTAATGTCCCCGTGTCTTATTTGTATATGAGATAATAAATTTCTTTGAAATTGGGAATGTAAAGGACATCATTTAAAGTATAATATGTAAGAGGAGGAACTTTTGATTGAATAGAATTAATCCCTAATGGTTTGATTTGTGATTCATCACCAAAATACACTACTCCATTAATATTATCACTAAAATTTTCAAACAAATATCTTCTAAAGGTCATATGACAAGTGGAGCCTATGTTTGAAATCCAACTGTCATGCCATGAAGAAAATGATGTATTAAATATATCTTCCATATTGAAATGACATTTGGCAAGAACATAATGTTGAATTCTCAGATTTTTCTGGAATTAGTTGATCTTTCTTTGTAAGAATTTGTTCTCTTCTTTCATTAATTTTTTCTCTCAGAATTCTACAATTTACAGTAGTATGTCCAGCTTTACCACATCTAAAGCATTGCATTATTTTTTTATCATAAATATTTTTGGGTTTCTATTATTCTGTTGTCTATCTCCCTGATTATTTTTCCTCCCCTACCTCTATAATTACTTCTACCTTGTCCTCTTCCACCCTCAATATTTCTAACTCATTCTTATTTATTTTTTTGGTCTTTTTGAGGAAGACATAATGTTTCGGTATTACAATTTTATAAAGTTTCTTTCTTTCCAAAAGCCTTTTTCTCTTTCAACAAATTTTTCTACATAAAGCTCATTCAATTTTTTTTATTGATTCATATGTCATCTTATTTTGAATAATGTATCTACTTAACTCTTCTAAGACTAAAGTGGAAATTAAAGTATAGGCCTTTTTATTTTTACTCTCCCAAATTGCTAATATTTTTTTATCATGAGTTGGTTCTAGTGCATCACCTTTTTTTCCTTCACAAACTCGATTCCAAATATCATTAAAAATAAGTGTATTTTTTTAAATTTTTATTAGGAACTACAAACCAATAATCATAAAATAAGCACACCATACTTCCACCATATCCGACGATGAATAGCCTCCGATCAAGCACAATTAACGATTGGTTAAAGGCATAAGTCACGTAGTGGTCACGTCCAACGTACGACACATCCAACGGTCAAGATCAATTAAAAATAATCAATGCAAAGTCCACACAATTCAATGATATTGATATCATTTCCCAACCTCCAACGATACCGACATCACGTTCCCCTGCCGAGATTTATTGTGGGTGAGGTCCCGGGTGGTAGTTTGAGAAAATTGTTCAACACAAAATCGTGTGGCAGTGATTTAATACGAGGGAATGCAATGGATTTTAAAAACCACCAGTGTGTGGTGTCGAGTGGTTTCTAAAACCACCTGTGCACTATCAACCATGTCCAATAAACTCCACTCCTCTGGGTCATGCACCTCGCCAGGTCAACCGCACCCTACCATGTTCCAAAGCGAGTTGTAACTTCTACAACAATGGAGTTCGAACCAAACACTATGACTTCAACGTTTTTCCAAATACTTGGTATGATACCAGTGTTACAAGTGCTTAGAGAGATTCATTGTGAAAAGATAATATTCTGCCATACCATTTACTAATCACTATTACAAGTGCTTAAAGAGCTTCATTGTGAAAAGATAATATTTTGTGATACCATTTACTAATCATAAGGATATATTTATACAATCAAATTTAAAGAGAAACCATTATGCATCCATAGAAATATTAGAAATAAATAATATGTTTCCTAACTATAATTACATTCAAAATCTCAAACGATTATTCAACAAGTATGCTGAATTATTTCCATTTAACATACTTTAACCACTTCTGAAATGAAATTTCTATTTTGTTTTAAATATTCACAATTTATTAAACCAAGCCTTTGGAATTTTTGATAAGATGAAGG
Organism: Pinus albicaulis; assembly: GCA_034641835.2. Lineage (NCBI taxonomy): Eukaryota > Viridiplantae > Streptophyta > Pinopsida > Pinales > Pinaceae > Pinus > Pinus albicaulis. The sequence continues at coordinate 1,396,536,870 of CM076584.1, forward strand.
CTTCCATTTAATGGCTATATTTAAATTCCGGAAATTTTAATGGTTATAGTTATTTTAAATAATTATTGAGTGTGAAGTTGTTGAGGAGGCACAATGAAATCTTCTTCAACAGTTTGCACATTTTTTTTCAGGGTGGGGCACTTTAGCTGTCACGTTCATCAACATGACTAAAAAAAAAAAATTATAATATTTACACGTACGTAACAATTGTATTAACAACTAAGATTAACTGTTACTTATGCAATAATTTTATTATATGAATTAATTAAAATAACACATAGTTCGGAACCAAACTCATTATATACATATAAATTGCTTGGTTGCATTGAAATCCATGGAGGTTTAATGGTCTTGGTATGTCGCCTGCAATGACTAATAAATCTAAACTACGACCCTCATCCTCTTAAACGTGACATTTAAGTCAAACTTTAAGATGAGAGTGTGTTTTATTACGCAAGTGATATGCGATCCTTGCCATTGATGAGGTTTATTATGATAAACATGGTGTTTTCCAGATTAATCTGCCATGTATTGTGCGTTTCCGCTCCACCACTGCCCGAGGTCTTTATTCCTATCTAACCTCAGGACAGCTATGCTGCCTATCTCGATACACTCAGAATTGGCGGGGAATTATTCTGGAGTTTACTGTTGAAAGAGGTTTATTGCAGTTTTGGAGCTCTTCGCGGCGCGCTAGAAGCGCTCGGCTCTCATGGTTTTCTCCGTCTCATTCCTTTTATATGGTAAGATCCTAAAATTGTTTAAACCTTGAAATCCCAATTCATTTTGCTTTGCCAGTGATTTGTTTTTAATCCTGTTGACCTGTGTTATATTCTGCTTTCTGCTGGCAGGGGTGACATTCTGTTTCTGGGACTTGTAGAAGAGCACAGCGCCTACTCGGCCCGAGGATTCTTCCCCACCCAGCCAGTCTGAAACTGTGTCAAGGGTAAGAATTCTTTTCCGAGCATTTTTCTTTGCTTAGAGCTAAATGCTGTCGGGCCATGGCAAAACCCTTTTTATTTTCTATCAGAGTTTAATGCAGTTTTTTCCAAGTTTCCGCCTCGTTCTACAGGTAATTTCCATTGGGTTTCAACCCTCTTACCGTTCCATTAGATATTACTTAGACAACTCTATTATTCATTTTGTTTTGTTCTGATGACTAACTTTCGACTGATTGATAATGACAGGTTGGTGGCTTACGCCAAACCCTACCCAGTTTCCATCTCTCCTATCCGCCGCAGCTTACAAGGACTTTATGTTTACAGGTACTCCGAGGTGAACCAATCCATTGACAGTCGAGCCTTCAGTCGCAACTTAGATTGGTTGCACCTAGGGTTTTATAGTGTTTTCTGGTAGTAATTTCCCTCAGGATAATTTGGTCTTTAGGCTCTGAAGAATTTTCATTCATGTATAACACTAAGTTATTTTTTTTTTAAAAGAACATATACTGGTTCTGGGCGGTAATATCTACTTAAGGCTTCTGGTCTTTTGAGGCCGTGACCTGGTGATTGTTATCGGATGTAGCATATGCTTAAAATACTTACTTGTTTTGGTTTCTTCCTTTATTACTATATTGCATAATCCTTCCCAAGGCTTATGCCACCTTCTCTTCTGGTGCGTGGTTCATTTGTAACTATAATCGAGCTATTTATTCTTTCTATTTGCACTACTTGTCTCTGCAGAATATATATTTATACAGATGCAACTGTAAGAGTGTTCTAACATAGTGTCATTCGAATAAGTGCTCTTTGCACAGGTTATTCGACTGATTTCATTTGAGGTTTTTGTGTAAATTTTATTCGCTCAGAAGAAATTCTCCGTCGTGTATTATTTTTCGCTATTTCTTCTAGCATCTAGTTGTATGCGTAAGAATATGTTTAGCTTCCGTTTGTCTCTAAAGTTGAAATGTTTTCTTTATGATTCTAATTCATGCCTACTGCAACCTTAACACGGCATAACCAAAATACTATCATGCAGTCCTTCACTGTAACAGTTACTCTGTCTATAATTCATGGATTCGCTTCTCATGCTGTGGTTAGATACTATACTTAAGGGTTTCACGCCCTATTTTCTAATAAATATTTACTGTGTTACGGTAGCCATTTGTATTAATTTCTTTTTGAATCGATTTCTCTCCTCCATGCACCAGTGACCGGACCACCATAGCTAAATAGTCCATGTGTAGTAGGGTCTGGCCGTGGACGAAGTACCCAGTTCAAGGTTTGATCCCAGGACTGGGTCGACGGTCTGTCGTTAACAGAACCCTTACTTTTAGTGGTCAGACTCTTAAACGCTAATAATAATTGTCCAATTCATAGTTAAACCATCTCCTGAACCATTCTTATCAGATAGGTTACTCATAGTGCTCTAGATATTTGTACAATGATAGTTTAAAGTATCCAGGTTGTAATTAATTAGTTCCTATTCCCTCCTCCTTAACCTATAAACCCTACAGGTTCTTGGCTGAATTTTTTACGGCCTTTCTGGCAGCCAAGGAATATCTATCCAAATCTTGACTTACTTGTATCTTAGCATTTCTCAATTTAGTTTAACTATACATAGAATAATTAGTTATTACAGTCTAATTACTTTCGGGAAGAATTATTATTTTCCCTAATAAATTTGAACCCTGCTTTGAACAACACAGAAATGTAGATAACCAAAAATACAATTTCGTAAAGAAACATTCATCAACACACTGAACATCCAGTAAATTCATTGATATTCATTCCTTTCAAGATTCAGTTCTCAAACTGTCAGAATTCCTAATAATACTTATCTGAAAATTCTCTGGTTCAAGCTGTGGTCCTCCCAACCATTCAAGGGAGGCTATTACGTCCTCCACTTGCCCCCTAGCTCCAGAATCTAGACGGTGCCACGGGTTACAGTGGAAAATTTATGTTGTGACCTCTGGAAGGCCAATCCAGTCACATACAAATGTTCTGGCTTTACAAGGGTAACATAATGCTATTTTCAACTGGTATCCCAACCAGCTCTAGAAAATAGTTTTCCCCTATACCAATTTTTATAGAACCCCTGCCCCTCACCTGGGATCTACTTTTATCCCTGGAGGGTAGGTAACTATTTTCCAACTGTTCCCAATGACCTCCTATTCTTAGAAACGTTTTTTTACCAATCAACTTAAGAGATTTTCTTTTCATTCATTTGTTTCTCAAATTTCCAAAATAAAAAAAATACTTTTGTTTCACAAAAAAACAATTCAATTTTTCTTTTCCTACCAGAATTAAAATCATGGTAAAGAAACAAATTGTCTTTTACTTGTTAATGCTAATTAACCTTAATGAGGCTGTCACATCTTCCCCCCCAGGAAGTAACACCTTCCTCGGTGTTTTCAGCCCATCTCTGTAAAGAGCTCGGGGTAGGCTTTCTGCATAAGTTTTTCGTCCTCCCAAGTAACTTCGTCCGGTCCAAAGTGCTTCCATTGCACTTTCACCTGGATAACTACTCTTTTGTGGAGTTAGATTTCCCTTTGATCAAGTATGCGTAACGACTCTACCAGAAACTCTCCGTCCGGTTCTACCTGAATGTTCTGCCAATGAATTACATGTTTTTCATCATGTACATAGTGCTTTAACAAAGATACATGGAACACATTGTGTACATTGATATGGCTAGGCAAAGCCAATTTATAGGCTACTGGTCCCACCCTTTCCAGAATTTGAAAAGGTCCATAGTAACGAGGAGAAAATTTAGTGCAAGAGGTCCACCTCAGGGTGCTTCTTTTTGGCTTAATTCTTACATATACGTGGTCGCCTACCCGGAATTCACGGTAGGATATTTTCTTGTCCGCAAAGACCTTTTGTCTGTCTTGCGTAGCCTTTAAATTCTGCCTGATTCTTTTTACTTCAGCTTCCATTTCAGCCAACATTTCGGGTCCTAATAACAATTTTGTTTCAGGACTGCTCCAGTTAATGGGGGTGCGACATTTCCTACAATATAAGGCTTCAAAAGGAATCATCTTCAGAGTTCATGATACCCATTGTTATATGCAAACTCCACAAGGTGCAGATAATTTTACCACTTGGTTGGCTGCTGCATTACGTACATGTGCAGCATATCTTCCAGTATCTGATTAACCCATTCCGTCTACCCATCAGTCTGAGGATGATAAGAAGTACTAAAGTGTATCTGCATTCCTAGACCAGAAAACAAAGTTTTCCAAAATGATGATGTGAACTTAACATCTCGATCGGAAATCATGGTCTTAGGTATGCCATGCAGCCTAAATATTTCCTTCATGAATATATTTGCAATCTGTACCATCTTATAGGTAGATTGCACAGGTATGAAATGGGCTGACTTTCTTAGTCTGTCCACTACAACCATAATAGAATCATTTTGTTTCTTTGTTCGAGGTAAGCCCGTGATGAAATCTAAGGAGATAACCTCCCACTTCCACTCAGGAATGGGTATGGGCTGCAATAGCCCTGCTGGATGCTGATGCTCCACCTTAACCTGCTGAAATTCCAAACACTTGCTTAAATATTCTGCAATATCTTTACGCATTCCTAACCAGTAAAATATCTTTCTTATCGCATTGAGCATCTTTTAATATCCTGGGTGGCCAGCATAATTGCTACGGTGGAACTCATTTAGGATCAACTCCTTAAGACTTGCACGAGTAGGAACATAGATTCTTCCATGGAAGGTCAAATTCTACTCTTTATCCTTTCCATACTCTGTGGACTTGCCTTGTTTCTCATCATTCTCCATTTGTTTCCACAATTTATATTCCGGGTATTTCAGCGCTTCTCTTTTTAACTGCTCTATCAGCTGGCTTTCTAATTGATTGAAATATAGGGCAGAAATACTGTGCAGCATTCTGCTCAACACATCTGCAACTCTATTTTCTTTCCCCTTAACATGCTGTAAGTCTATATCGAACTCACTCAAAAAGGGGTTCCACCTTGCTTGTCTGGAATTCAGATCTGCTTGCTTAAAATAACTGGTCAAGTTGCTATGGTCTATTTCAAGCACAAATATTTTACCCAGCAAATAGTGTCTCCATACCCAGAGAGCATGAACTACTACTGTAAGTTCTAAGTCGTAAGCAGAATATTTCTGCTCATGCTCTTTCAGCTTCCTTGACTCATAAGCTATCACTTTACCTTCCTGAGTTAATACTGCTCCAACTCCTTCTTTGCTGGCGTCTGTACAAACTTCTTAGTCTTTTTCTAGATTAGCTACCTTCAGTATTGGGGCTGAAGTTAATAGTTGTTTCAGATTTTCAAAACTATCATGGCACTCTTTTGTCCATTTAAAGGGCTTGCCCTTTTTCTGAAAAGATGTAATAGGGAAAGTAATTCTAGAGAACCCTTCTATGAATCGCCTATAGTAACCAGCCAGTCCCATAAACGATCTAATGTCCGCCACATTCTGAGGTACTTTCCATTCCATAATAGTTTTAATCTTTTCAGGATCAACAACTATCCCTTCAGCTGATATAACATGTCCCAAGTATTGGATTTTTGTTTTAAATAAATCACATTTTCTAAACTTAGCGTAAAGCTGATGCTTCCTCAGTACCTCCAGAACTATCCTTAAATGTTCTTTATGTTCTGACTCACTTTTCGAGTATATCAATATATCATCTATAAAAATAAGTACAAAATTATCCAAGTACTTATGGAAGATGCCATTCATTAATCTCATGAATGTTGCTAGTGCGTTTTTCAATCCAAAGGGCAGCACCACAAATTCATAATGTCCATATTGAGTGCAAAATGTTGTTTTGTAAATATCCTCTTCCTTAATCCGAATCTGATGATATCTGGATCTTAAATATATCTTGGAGAACACCTTAGCCACTTTCACCTGATCAAATAGATCATCGATTCTTGGCAAGGGGTACTTATTTTTAAGAGTCAACTTATTAAGCTTCCTATAATCCATGCACATGCGTAATGTCCCGTCCTTTTTCTTAACAAAAATAACTGATGCTCCCCACAGAGACACACTCAGGTGAATGTAGCCTTTGTCTAATAATTCTTGTAACTGTATCTTCAGCTCTGTTAGTTCGGGTATGCTCATCCTGTAAGGGTCCCTTGATACTGGAGAGGCTCCTGGCAGCAATTTGATGGTAAAATCAATATCCCTCTTGGGTGGTAAACTGGGAATGTTTTTTGGAAATATATCCAAAAATTCCTGTACCACTGGAATATCATTAATGATTGGAGCCTTCTCCTTGGAATCTGCATATCCCACTTGTATAGCATACAACTGACATCCCTTTCTAATACACTTACTCATCTGGGATGTTGTTATTGGTCGTAATGGTACAGGATTTTTAATTGCCTGGATTTCTTTCCGCGTACCATCCTGCTTTCTAAAGGAGATAATCTTTTCTTTGCAATCCACTAATGCCCAGTTCTATTCCAACCAGTTCATCCATAATAGGACATCATAAGACCACAGCGGTAAGACATTTAGGTCCACTTGTAACTGTTGTTTCGCCACTTGCAGCATACAGTTAGGGACTTTATTCGTTACCTTTCATTTTTCCCTGGTAGCTAACTGTACTAGCCAAGAATTCTTAAATTTATGAGTTTTTAACTTACATATATCCACTAACTTGGGGCTTACATAACTCAAACTTGCTCCAGGATCTACCAAAATTGAAAAAGATTTAGTTAGTAGAGTACCTTCAAGTTCGATCATTGTGGGCTGATAATCGGCTTGCCGATCCTCCAAGGCTACATTGATGCGAGGAATGTTACGCGCCACATCCCCTACTGTAGATGCCTCCTGCAGATTTGCTACAGTTTCACTTTTATTTCGCTGGGGACAATTTTTATAGTAATGTGCTTCCCCACAACCCCAACACTGTAGGGGAGGCTTGGAAATCTGCCCTTGGTCTGGCTTGCTGGATGCTTCAGTGGGTTTCTCCTCAGCTGGCCATCTTGTTCTTTGATGGTTCTTGCCAAAATGCTTGTTGATAGAGTTTCGTGTTGAGCCCTTAAGGTTACTGCCTTTACTGCTTTTAAAAGCAGGGTGACTTTTCTGATTCTTCATTGGTGGCCAGCTCTTTCCTCCCTCACCCTTGACATTATTCTGTTGATAGCACATTCGTGCTTTACATATGGCCTCATCCATAGTTTGAGGATTAACAAACTCTATTATTTCTCGCATATGAATAGGTAAACTACTTAAGAACCTCTGTACCTTAGCTTTCTCTTCCCAGAGATAAGGTACATAATGTAACAAAGAGGTGAATTTTGTAACATAGTCATCCATGGTTATCTGTCCTAACCAAAGATCATGGAATTCCTTTGCTTTGTCATCATAAAATATTCCTGTCAAGTACTTGTCCCTAAAGTACTGCTGAAACAATTCCCACGTGATATATCGCTCATCAATGCTACGCACATTTTTCACCTCCTCCCACCACAGGGTGGCTTCTTCTCGTAACTGATATATTTCCAATCTTGCCTTCAGATTTCTACTATATTCATACACCTGGAAATAATTTTCTATATTAATTAACCAGGCTTCAAATGCCTCCTCTGCTTCACCATCGAACGTTGGTGGCTTAATTTTGCGAAATTCCCCTTGCAGTTCCACTTTTTGTATTTTAAGATCCTGCTGATCAGACAGATTACCCGACTCTGCCTCATTACAATTCTTATTCTTGATTTTCTGGGAAGGACTCTTTTCTATCTTTCCTGTAGTGTTGTTTTTGGTTTGTTGGTCCTCTGGTTCTGTCAATAATTCTCTTTCTTCACTGGGGTGTCGCATCTCCTGGTTTTGTTTATCAGATAAAATCTTCAGAATTCTTTCCTGGTCTTGCAACAACCTCTCGTTGTCCTTCGAGACTCTGATCATCTCCTCTTGTAACTGATGTATTGTATTTAGCAGAAAGGCAGTTTGTTGTTGTTGTTCCTGCAGCAGCCTACTCGTCTTTTGATGTTGCTCCATAGTTAGTTGAACCCACATTTCAAGTTTCATAACTGTTGGGCCTTGAGTCTCTTCCAGTTGCGATTGAGATGTTGTTCCTTCTCTCATTTCCTCTTAGTGCACTAACACATACACAAATTCATTGTTAGCAGACCCTTAGGATGCCAGTGTAGAACCTAGGCTCTGATACCACTTGTCACGTTCATCAACATGACTAAAAAAAAAAAAAATTATAATCTTTACACGTACGTAACAATTGTATTAAAAACTAAGCTTAACTATTACTTATGCAATAAAGATATTATATGAATTAATTAAAATAACACAGTTCAGAACCAAACTCATTATATACATATTAACTTCTTGGTTGCATTGAAATCCATGAAGCTTTAATGGTCTTGGTACGTCGCCTGCAATGACTAATAAATATAAACTACGACCCCCGTCCTCTTAAACGTGACATTTAAGTCAAACTTTAAGACGAGAGTGTGTTTCATTATGCAAGTGATATGCGATCCTTGCCATTGATGAGGTTTATTATGATAAACATGGTGTTTTCCGGATTAATCTGCCATGTGTTGTGCGTTTCTGCTCCACCACTACCCGAGGTATTTATTCCTATCTAACCTCAGGACAGTTGTGCCACCTATCTCGATACACTCAGAATTGGCGGGAAATTATTCTAGAGTTTACTATTGAACGAGTTTTATTGCAGTTTTGTAGCTCCTCGCGGCAAGCTAGCAGCGCTCGGCTCTCATGGTTTTCTCCGTCTCATTCCTTTTTTATGGTAAGACCCTACAACTGCTTAAACTTTGAAAACCTAATTCATTTTTCTTTTCCAGCGATTTTTTTTTAATCCTACTGACCTGCGTTATATTCTGATTTCTCCTGGCAGGGGTAACATTCCGTTTCTGGGACTTGCAGAAGAGCACAACGCCTACTCGGCCCGAGGATTCTTCCCCACCCAGCGGGTCTGAAACTGTTACAAGGGTAAGAATTCTTTTCCGAGCATTTTGTTTTGCTCAGAGCTAAATGCTGCCAGGCCACGACTTAACCCCTTTTCTTTTCTATCAGACTTTAATGCAGGTTTTTCCATGTTTCCGCCTCACTCTACAGGTAGTTTCCATTCGGTTTCAACCCTCATACTGTTCCATTAGATATTACTTAGAAAAATCTATTATTCAGTCTGTTTTATTCTTATGACTAAATTTCGGCTGATTGATAATGACAGGTTGGTGGCTTACGCCAAACCCTACCCAGTTTCCATCTCTCCTGTCCGCCGCAGCTTACAAGGAATTTTATGTTTACAGCTACTCCGAGGTGAACCAATCCATTAACAGTCGAGCCTTCAGTCGCAACTTAGATTGGTTTCACCTAGGGTTTTATAGTGTTTTCTGGTAGTAATTTCCCTTGGGATAATTTGGTCTTTAGGCTCTGAAGAATTTTCATTCATGTATAACACTAAGTTATTCTTTTTTTAAATAACATATAATGGTTCTGGGCGGTAATATCCGCTTCAGGCTTCTGGTCTTTTGAGGCCGTGACCTGGTGATTGTTATCGAATGTAGCATATTTTTAAAATACATACTTGTTTTGGTTTCTTCCTTTATTACTGTATTGCATAATCCTTCCCAACGCTTATGCCACCTTCTCTTCTGGTGCGTGGTTCATTTGTAACTATAATCGAGCTATTTCTTCTTCCTATTTGCACTACTTGTCTCTGCAGAATATATATTTATACAAATGCAACTGTAAGAGTGTTCTAACATAGTGTCGCTCGAATAAGTGCTCTTTGCATAGGTTATTCGACTGATTTCATTTGAGGTTTTTGTGTAAATTCTATTCACTCAGAAGAAATTCTCCATCGTGTATTATTTTTTGCTATTTCTTCTAGCATCTACTTTTATGCATAAGAATATGTTTAGCTTACGTTTGTCTCTAAAGTTGAAATTTTTTCTTTATGATTCTATTTCATGCCTACTACAACCTTAACATAGCATAACCGAAATACTATCATGCAGTCCTTCATTGTAACAGTTACTCTGTCTATAATTCATGGATTTGCTTCTCGTGTTGTGGTTAGATACTATACTTAAGGGTTTCACGCCCTATTTTTCGATAAATATTTACCGTGTTATGGTAGTCATTTGTCTTAATTTCTTTTTGAATCGATTTCTCTCCTGCATGCACCGGTGACTAGACCACCATAGCTAAATAGTCCGTGTGTAGCAGGGTCTGTCCGTGAACGAAGTACCTGGTTTAGGGTTTGATCCCAGTACTGGGTCGATGGTCTGACATTACCAGAACCCTTACTTTTAGTGGCTGGACTCTTAAACGCTAATAATAATTGTCCAATTCACAGTTAAACCATCTCCTGAACCATTCTTATCAGATAGGTTACTCATAGTGCTCTGGATATTTGTATAGTGATAGTTTAAACTATGCAGGTTGTAATTAATCAGTTGGTATTCCCTCCTCCTTAACCTATAAACCCTACAGGTTCTTGGCTGAATGTTTTACGGCCTTTCTGGCAGTCAGGGAATATCTATCCAAATCTTGACTTACTTGTATCTTAGCATTCCTCAATTTAGTTTAAATATACATAAAATAATTAGTTATTACAGTCTAATTACTTTCAGGAAGAATTATTATTTTCCCTAATAAATTCGAACCCTGCTTTGAAGAACACAGAAATGTAGATAACCAAATATACAATTTTGTAAAAGAAAATTCATCAACACAGTGAACATCTAGTAAATTCATTGATATTCATTCCTTTCAAGATTCAGTTCTCAAACTCTCAGAATTCCTAATAATACTTATCTGAAAATTCTCTGGTTCAAGTTGTGGTCCTCCCAACCATTCAAGGGAGGCTATTACGTCCTCCACTTGCCCCCTAACTCCACAATCTGGACGGTGCCACGGGTTACAGTGTAAACTTTTTGTTGTGCCCTCTGGAAGGCCAATCGAGTCACATACAAATGTTCTGGCTTTACAAGGGTAACATAATGCTATTTTCAATTGCTATCCCAACCAGCTCTAGAAAATAGTTCTCCCCTATACCAATTTTTACAGAACCCCTGCCCCTCACCTGGGATCTACTTTTATCCCTGGAGGGTAGGTAACTATTTTCCAACTATTCCCAAGCACCTCCTATTCTTAGAAATTTTTTTTTACCAATCAACTTAAGATATTTTCTTTTCATTCATTTTTTTCTCAAATTTCCAAAATAAAAAAAATACTTTTGTTTCACAACAATACAATTCAGTTTCTCTTTTCCTACCCGAATTAAAATCATGGTAAATAAACAAATTGTACTTTACTTGTTAATGCTAATTAACCTTAATGAGGCTGTCACATTTGCACATTTCTTTGAAAGGGTGTCGGGAATGGTTATCCGGAGTAACGAACATAAACTACTTTCCACACCCTTTCTTTTGCAAATGCTTAATATATGAAGCACCCTTGGCCATTAGGAGGCATTTTGTTTTGTTGACATCAAGGAAAAATGCTTAATATATGATAACATAATAATTTATAATAATATGAGATGATATAATTAATATAAATTTAAATAGTAAAAATATTATAAGATTAGGTATAATTAGATAATTAGTTTAAATTAGTTTACTTAAAAAAAATTTTATATTTTTAAGGAAAAATTTAAAGATTCATTTATCAAATTTTGTTTTTGATTTTTTGTATGTTAATATAAATTGAATTAATTTTATTTTATTATTATTTAAATATGGAATTTTATTATACACATTTATTATTAAATATTATAAGAAAATTACTTTGATAGAGTAAAAATTTGAAATTGTTATTTATCATAAATTATGTTGTAGTGTTTTTTTCAAATTCATTATTTTTCTTTATTAGAGTTCTTGCCTAGAGACTTATTTTATTTTTATTTGATATTAATGGTATAAATTTCTTGTTTACAGCTAAGTTCCAACATTATGCAAAGAAAGTTTATGTTCTTTCCTGGTTTGTTTGATGAGAGTGAGGACTTCTGAAGGAAGTAGAATGAAAGCTTCCTTGCCCATAATGGAGACGAAGACTCACTCCCAAAATCATCCATTGGTTAAATTTACGTTGCAAGTAATGGTTAGAAAATTAGTTTAATTACTTTAGTTCAAAAGCTATTTTGGGATTGATTAAATTTTAATTTTAATTTTCTGTATGTTAATATAATTGAATTGGTTATTAAATTATTATATTTGAATATATAATTTTATTATATACATATTGCTTATTAAATATTGTCACCATAGATCCACCGTATTCATGGATCTAGCATGAGGTTAAGGTGCAAACCTCTGTTAGAATGAAAAATTTGACAAAAAAATACGAAGCTATAGATTTGATTTCCTTATATATATATATATATATATATATATTAATTTTTCAATGCTTAAATTGCATTTTTGAATGTGTAAAATGAATTCAATGTTATGTATACTACAACAATGAAACTTGCTAACACTTCTTTACAATTGACTAAAAATATTTTAGCCATAAAAAATATTTCGGTAGCTTTATATAATGTATACTTTTTTTTAATAATATATAATATATACACCTTTAAATTGTTTGAAGTATTGTCTTTATGTGTGATACTGATTTTTTTATTATTAATAATATTCTTTAAAAGTTATATATTAATTTGATATTAAAAATTAAATGAATTACATATCTCCTTCAATTTGTTTACTATTAAAATAATTTTTTATTTACTTTATTTTCATATACAAATGCAGTTATTTGAAGATTAAAATAAATTACTCAATATAGTTGTTTAATAACATTATTTGAGTAAGTCATATAGAATATGTGTTTTTTTCTTTATCTTTAGTTATTTTATTTTTTTATGAAATTAATATGAAATCACCATATTTCATATGTACATCAAAATATTTTATTAATGGCTAATAATAAGAGTAAAACATATATATATTAATTTAAAGAATATATATATTTTTGGAAAAACATGTGTTAATGAGGAGTTGAGCAAAAATAAAATTACACATTTCTCTCGTTAACCCTCTAAACTCAATTAGAAAATTTCTTAAAAAATATAAATTAATAATTACTATATATAATTATAGATTATATTAGAATATATATATAGATATATATTAATTTTAAATTCATTACTTCGTTAGAGTTCTTTCTTACTAAAATTTGACCCGAACCCTAAGACCTTGTACACAACACAAAGGATCTTGTACAGAAGATGCGGCCTCGTGTCTCGACCCCAAGTCACTGTTGTAGGCCAAAAAATTGGCGCTGATGTCTCTGGTGCAAATTCCTATGATAACCATCACAGAGGCGAAGGAACATATGACAAATAACATTTTATAATTGGATCAGACAAATCTCAGGTACATAATGTATTACAAAAGATTTAGCCTCCTTAATCATGAGCGACTTTGATTTGATCTAAATGTTTCCCAGATTAAACGACGGAGCAACTTTAACCCGTGAAACTTGTCACAAACTTTATGATATACCTTTAATATATTTGCATAGCATGGTTTTACATTATGGGATTAATGTAAATTCTACATTTCACACTTCGGAGTAAACTTCTTATCTTGGCTTTCTTGAACACAATAATGGGTGTATCTAAATTTAAATGTGATGGAATTTTAAGTTGAGTTATCTATTTCAGAAAAAGAGCGGATAATTTTTGAAAAAATTATATATTGGATTTTCTTGTTGATTGTCTTGCAGAAGGCGATCGAATAACTTTTGAAAATGACGGATTATTTTGATGGATGAGTTGTTATGCTATTTAATTTAATTTTATTATTTTATTATTTAAAATTGATTAATAATTTTTTTTTTTTTAAAATTTCAATTTAAAAAATCACTCTATTTTTTGAAATTTAAATAAATCATTCTTTTCTTTGAAATTTAAATTACATTGCAAATATAATTAAAACTTTCCATTTCAAAAAATAAACAATTATATATATAATATTGAGAAAGTTAAAAAAAAAATTCTTATTAAAATAAAAAATATTTTTTTTGAATTTGTACTTTTATTAAAATAAGAAATATTATTTAATCATAAATATAATTAATAAGATTATATAAATTAAATTATTGGTAAATGTTTATCGGTATCAATCCATAGTATTATGTTTTGAAGATGGTCTTTATAATGGTGAAGTTTGAGTCAAATCAATTGGTGATAGCTATGGAAATGAACTATTATGTGCAAGGAAGTGGGAAGTTGAAATTTCCCCCAAACGAAAGGGTTTTTGAAATATGCATACATAGGCACCTAGAGGTTATTGTGACTTTATTACCCCATGTGAGGTAATTGCCCCCATGTGAGATAGTTGCCTCAAAAAGATAATGAAAAATGATAATGTTTAAAACCTTCATTATATACATGGTTACTATGAAATTTGATTTTACCTTAAAAACATAATCATAGTATCAAATATAATTTTTTTCTTTCAATATTAACTTAATTTTAAACACAAAATATTAACTTTTTTTTTTAATATATTGTTTGGTGATCTTCATGATTATTTTTATAACTTTTTCGTAATCTTTTTTTTGCAACCATTCTTAACATTTAACTTTAGATCTATTTCGTTTTAAAAAACAATGAATTGATGCATAATATTTTTTCAAGAAAAAGTTATAAATTTGTACCTTTTTTTTTAAGTTTTAAATTTTATTATTGAAATTAAGAGTTATTAGTGATAGTTCCATGTGCTATTGTTCTACCAATTGGAAAATCAACCCTGTATCACACATTGAAAAGCTTAATATTACATGATTTTGTTCTTAATCAATTCAAAAAATATGTAAAAAAATTACTACTAACAATAATCTAAAATTAATATTCAAATTGAAAAGAATATTTATTTACCTCATAAAGCATTTACACATACATATACAAAACAATATGACATAGAATTTCATTAAGGTAATAATATCTTAATCGTAAATCTAATTAATCATTTTTCACATGATTCTATCATCCGACTTCTAACTTTATTAGTCCCTGCCGCCTGCGGCATGGCAGGGACTATTGTAATCGAAATGGATCTTTTCATTAGTCTTGCACGTTAACCGAAGCTTATAAACTCAATTTATCCCAATGTTTTTTAATTTAGATCATTTTTTTTAATCCCTGCCGCTTGTAAGAGCCAATCAACAATTCTGAGGTCTTATTAGGCCTCATATCGAGGCCAGACCTTTCCAAACTTAGGGTAAGTGCAACAGAAGTGCAGGGCATTGGCATTACCATGTATGAGCATATGAGATCAAGTGAAGTAATGCTAGTATTACTTCGCTGACATTTAATGTTTGTTACAAATCTTGTTTATTAAACTCGTCCAAACTTGTGACCGACTTAGCATTATCACGACATTTAATGTTTGTTAAAACATATATTTGAAGAGTTGGGACAATACTAATAATGCTCAAGAAAGTACTCGTGATGTTATTTAGGTGCCATCTCGGTGCATGTTATTGCTGATGCCGTGGTGCCGTGTCATGGGTGTTTACAATGGCGCCGGGTGGCTCCCTGGCGCGCGGGAACCGGGAGCCTTCTCATTGCCTTGCGTTGTTGGGTACGATCACCTCCCGATTCCTCGCTCTCTGTTTCCACGTTGCATGCTCTTCTGCCTTCACTCTCCGTTTAACGCACGCTCTTCCGGGCTTGTTAGGGTTGATTCGGATTCTGATACACAAGGATCTAAGTTCAAAATAGCAAGAAGGAAGGTTTGAAGAATCGGTATTGGATTTTGTCGTTTCTGACAGCAGTGCCAGTGAACAACAGAAGCAACAAAATATCATGAAAGGTAATTTTCGGCATCAGTTCACTAACCGGCCCTCAGGCACAGTAAACGTACCGAGAAATAATATGAATTTCTGGCATCTATCATCGTCTCTCGCAGAAAGAATACATGGAGCTTTTTCGTTCTTTAAAGAAAATTACGGAGTGAGTGTTCTTGCACAATTTTGGATGAGAGTGAGACAAGGTGAAAAAATTATTCTAACAACAAATGAACATCCCTGTATACTAAAGTATTATCTATTCTGAGTTTAATATGACATGAAAATTTGCATTAATGCTATAACTGTATGCGCTTATAACCTGTAGAGTTATTTTCTTCTGAAAAAAAAACCTGTAGAGTTATTTGCACACATTGCGCCTAACACTTTTTTGTTTGATTTTGTGCATATAAGGTGGTGCAGAAAGTGAATTTAAGGAGTAAAGAAATTTGGCATCATCCTAAATCAGAGGTACCTTGGAATATTTCATTTTCGTGGATTCATTTTAGAACTACAATCTTGGTGTATTCTGTTGGAACCTTGAATGTTTAACTTATTCCCTCTTTGTTTCATTCTAACATCAGTGCTATTCCAACTCCAAGTGTCGTGAGACTGCTTTAGCTCAGATACTAGAGGTTTTGACAGTTGTTTGAACTCGACTCTTTTTGGACAAACCTCAAATAAAATCATTTGTTTTTGTTCACTTCGGAATTATGGTGTTGCAGTTGTTGTTCACATTATCTGAAATTGATGTTATATTGCTAGCATTTATTCAAGCGAGATAACTTGGCAAATGAACTACATATATCAGATATTGACATTTTATCTTCTTCTAGGAATATAAAATTGTCAAAGTGAACCAGAAAATTTAAATATGAATTTAAAGACGAGCATCCAGTTCCTAGCATTGTTGAGCATTTCCAGAAAGAAACATACATGGAACCTCAGCGTGCCCTGTTCAGACAACAGTTAGCATATTCGGTGCTCAATGATTAGTTCCTTATCTTTCATTTTCTATTTCTATCCTTATATAGGCTTCTAAATAGATTAGAATTGTTCTCCTATATTTCTCTAGGATATCAATTTGCAAAACTATGACAGATAATGCTAGACAATTCATTGACAATAATCTTGAAGTTACACAACTTACCCTTGCATAGGAGGCAATCTCTCCAACACGCTCTCGCTGCAGTCAGATAAGAACGAGCTGGAAGCTCCACTTTTCTTGTCCTTGGAGCAATCAACCCGATTATTCTTCACACTGGCCATTTTTTTCTTGTCAAATGAATTAGCAGTATGTCCCGACATCGAAACCACTCAGCCGAATCTCATTACACTCCAAATCACATAGGTGAAGCTAAAAAAATGCATTGTTCAAATTCTTTACCATTCAACCTCAGATCTGCTCCGAAAACAGAGTACTACGTGCCAATTGTTGCTCAGCTGCCACTGCCCTGTTATACCAAAGTAACGGTCATATGTCGACACCACAGACAAGACCGAAAAAGAATAATGATAGCTCTAACCAAAACCAGCAAATCCTCGAGGTCACAGTAGGGTTTGTAGATCGTTGCTGAACCCTGCAACGTAGATGTCGTACCGTAATAAGAAAATCTACATAGAAGCGAGGCAGGGCCTATTTCAGCTCATCTTTCGCACAAAACGCATCAAAATTTGCAGACACTGCAGTGAGGTTTCTGAGGCACCTACGGCCCTATAAATTTTACCTGTAAATGACACAGCTGTTGCGACATTCTAGAACATAGCTTTTCTTCTTCAGCTAGTGCATATAATATACTCTCCATGGATCGATCTGTGAAGCCTGCAAACAAAATCCATGAAGAGCAAGAAAGAAGAGGAGAGTACAAATTCACCGAAGCTCTGAGAGAAAAAACTTTCAAGGCCTGCACAGGGTGCTCCCACCTCTAGTTAAAGCTCGGTCGAGTCTCCGAAGACTGTGAGACCAATGTCATGGCTACAAATCCGGTCCTTACTGCGAACACAGCAGAGGATGATGCGATCCAGTGTCTTAAATCTTGTGTAGCGATCCTGTGTAGCAAATGGATCCCGTTTTTTCTCTTCCATATCCGAAAGAAACAAAAACTTAATTTGTGAAGCAATTTTAAAACAAACAGAAACTGCGTTTTCCAAGTCCACATGTCATTCAAAAGTTTAAATGTTTACAGGTGTTGTATGCATGCATGCAACGTAGTGATGAATGAAAATGGTGGAGAGATAAAAGTATATGAAGTTGCTTTGGTACAACTGTCACACACTGGAAAATTCATCACATGTAACTTATTTATAGCACCGCTGGTTGGGAAGTTGGTCAAAGCACTTAACCTTTAACATAAATATTTAGACGTCAGCTTACAAGAGATGAAACCCACAGTGTTGGTTTTGTTTCCTTGCCCAGCACAACTAATCCAAACACTTGTACTAAAAATGTCAATATATGTTGTTTCGGGTATTATAATTTTTTGCAGAAAATTTCGACATCCCAAGATTTTAGTGCTGGCTGGGTTTTTATTTCGACCGTTCCAACTCCAACTGGCTCAAGGCAGGGACTAGCTGCCTTGCAGCCATCCTTGTTCCTTATTCAACTCAAAAACATGAGTTGCATAAATGTATTTACTTTATACCTAAGCTGAAGCAATGCGGGTTAAGGCAGGCTCTTAGCCCTAGGATTGAATTTGATTTAACACATTGTATATTCGGGATTTATGAAAACAGAACTATAGTAATGACTCTCCAAACATAGAAATAAATTTTGATTAATTCTGTAGCACATGTACCATGGTTACTTATTACCAACAAATTTATCTAACTTAAATCATGGATCCTTCGTAGTCTCGAATATCGTTTTCATTTTAATTGAAGGACACTTGGATTACTGGCCCACCGTCAATGGTTTACATTTAGATCAATAGCCGTGGAGAGATCTGGGGTTGTTAGGTTATTACCTTAACCCCTCGAACACTAAATGAATTTTCATTTGGCGTCGCAGCTGGGCAAGCTCCCTCTCAGCAACTTCGACACTGTGCGGTTTTTCTCTATGGATTTCTGCATCACCAGGTAAGTGGCAACGCCTTCAAAATCACTATGGATGTGCTTCAATGTTGTGTTTCGTTTTATGTATTACTTATAACATTTGTCTAGGGTTTAAAGGGTATTTTTCTATTTGTTATGGTTTCCCGCTTAACTCTAAAGAGTGTCCTCTGTTGCGAGGCCTTTGCATCCAACAAACTGCACCTAAGCCACCAAGGAGCATGTCACAGAGTTGGGTATCTATCAATGGTGTTACAATTAATGCAGTCAAAACACGTAAATTAAATTCATTCTCAGTTCGGTGCATTCTAACTCTAGATTTTCTCTGTTTGATTGAGACTTATTTATCATTGTTTTTCTTTTTCTTAAATTGTTGTCACTAAATTCACGGAGCACAAGTTCTTGGTCCTCGAAAGGTAAGCTTACTATCTCCAAATGTTTCTTATGTTTTCATTCTCTGAAATGGGTTTAATATTAATTCATCCGAGACTAATTTGTTTACTCTCATCTTGCAGGTATTGTTGAAACCCCTCCCAATCCCCACAGTGTTTCATTTCCCATGGTTACAGTCCTTGTCTAAAGTCCTTCATCTCTCCTCTACAGGTATTTCAAAGTTCTTCTAGGTCACCAAACTCCTCGCTTATTTACAGGATTATTCTTGAGGTTTCTATCAGATGTTTTATGATTTGGTTTTTTTTAAATAAGCTTGAAGCTCTAGGTTCATATTTCAATTTTACTAAAGAAACCCTTCAGGGTTTTGATGTATTAAATGGACAATTTTTATCCTTTCTCATTTTTCATTTTAACTATGTCTTAGTTACTTATGAGTAACATTGTTAACATTGCATTCTCGACTATGAGGGTTTCTTGTAACAACCCCTCTATTCCTTCTCTTATTTATTTTTCTATAGTCATGTATATTCACCACTACAACTACAAATATTGTCAAGTATAAACATTATGGAAACAATTCTTGTTATGAATTTTGCGTCATTATGATCCTGACATTTTCTTTAGAATATTGGTTCTATTGAGCATGTGGGTATGGCTTATTTGAATCTTAATTCATAGCACTGTTAGTACACGTGAAAGACCCTTATTTGGTTAAGTAATTTCATAATTTTCTTTGTTATTCTATATTCGAGCACTCCTCGCTCAGTTTACTTTTGTTTGGAGGTTAATGCACACTATTTATATGTATTTATGTCATCGTAGCAATTTTCTTCTTCCTGCAAGGGATACGGTTGTAAATGATTATCCATATCTTGTTTTCAATATTCCCTATTTTCCTTATTTAATGAATAGATTTTATTGTATTTGCAATTAAATAAATCTGGAAAATAGTTCTACATTTTTCTATTTTTCGTTCATTTTCTGCTCATAGGTTTTTACTTCAATTACAACTTTCCATAATATGAGGAATTAAAAAGGTGACCGTACCACATCAAGCGAGTTAGTACCAAACCCTTAGTCCATGTATTTACTCTTGTTTATTTTTCATAGGACAAACTATCCTATTTGGGGAAGTTCCTCCCTGAATGGACTAACTGTCCATCCTGTCATTTATTTTCTTTTACAATATTTCCCCTACTATGCTGTTAGATTTCATTGAACAGCAAGATATTATAGCAAACACTTGTTTATACAATAGTCAAAATTTTAAGCATTTATACCTGGTTTTTTTCTTCTAACTAAGCTTTCTCAATTGTGCAGAAGAAATTAATCACAGAAAATAACATATTTTTCAATATTTTATCAAAAATAATTATTAATTTTCATTCCATTCTTGTAATACTTATCTCATATAAGCAAGGATGAGGGCATCATCCCAACCATGAGAGAGGCAATGACGTCCTTAGCTCCCCCATTGCTCCTCACATAGGAGGATTGTGTAGCATTTCTCGATGAGGTATACCTTAGGACCCTTGTCCAGTATCTCCTCTGTTGTGAGGTTGAATAGTTCCAATGGCATCTACCATCTCTGGAGACTCTACCTTTCAGCCCTCTAGCTATTTCTTTTCTCTTAAAAAAAGCACCTTTCCTTCTTTAAGCTTTTTCTTTTATCCTCAAAGGACAGGTAACTGCCAATAACTAAATCCAACTACTCTTGAATCTTAGAAAAATTCTACCATCAGTTTATGGAAACATTCCATGATTAAATATTTTATTCAAGAAAATAAATTTAGTTGATAACTTGATTAATGTGCTTATTAATCCTATTTAATTTAAAAATAAACTCCAATGTAAATGTATAAATTGAAATGTGTTTTAAAGAAATTAAATTTGTGTGTTACATCTTCCCCCACTTAAGGTATACACCATCCTCGGTGTTTATTCCATTCTAGTGCATAGTTATGGATTTGTTTCTCACACAAAGCTTTCATCTTCCCACGTAGCCTCTTTCGGGTTAAAGTGATTCCACTTCACTTTAGCTTGGGTGATGGCTCGCCTCTAGAGCATTATTTCTCTCTGATCAAGAAAACGTTGAGGTTCTACCAGAAATTCGTCATTTGATTCGACTTGCAACCCAAAAAAAATTTAATTAATAAACATCAATTTATCTAGTAGAGTGAAGGTTTCTGTGGTGTAGTTTTTCACGTGTAAGACTCGGAATAACCACATTTGTCATTTTTAGTCAATTTATATCCCATAGAGATTTTAATTCCCATTTCATTGCTACCTGAATATTTTTTCTAGTGTATTACATGCTTTGGATCATGTACATATCTTTTTAAAACAGACACATGGAACACATTGTGTAGTCGTATGTGTCCTGGTAGAGCTATTCAATAGGCTACTAGCCCGACCCTTTCGAAGATTTGGAAAGGTCCATAGAATATGGGAGCAAAATTGGCACACGTAGTCCACATTAAAGTAATCTTCTTGAGTATAATTGTCACATAAACATGATCACCCACATCGAATTCCCAATATGTCCTCTTTTAATCCGCATATACTTTTTGTTTATCCCCAACAACTCTTAAATTTTGTCGGATATTTTTTACTTCTTGCTCCATCTCAACCAACGTTTCTGGCCCAAGCATTATTTTGGTTTATGGGATGCTTCGATTTATGGGAGTTCGGCACTGTCTACCATATAAGGCTTCAAACAGACCCATCTTGAGGAATCTATTGTTTTAGGAAAATAATACTAAAAGCAGATAATATTTCCATTTTGTCAATTTTTGCTTTACGTACATTCATAGCATGTCCTCCAATTGTTTTAACTTTTCAAAACTAGCATGACATTCATTAGTTAAATTAAACACTCACCCTTCCTGCTGCAAGGAGGTTATGGGAAAAGAAATTTTATAGAATCCTTCTATAAAATTATAATAATAGATGGCTAGTCCCATAAAATATCATATGTTTACTACGTTTTTTGGTACCCTCCATTCCATAACATTTTCTATCTTTTCAGGTTCTACTGTTATACCTTCAGCAGAAATAACATGTCCTAAATATTGGATTTTCTCTCTGTATAAATCACACTTTCTGAATTCGGCATAAATTTAATGGTCTCTCAACATTTTTAGCACAATACGCAAATTTTCCCTATGTTCCTCCATAGTTCTTGAGTAGATTAGTATATAATCAATAGAAATCAAAACAAATTTGTCCAGAAATGGATGAAATATGCCATGCATCAAAATCATGAATCATGTTGGTGTGTTGGTTAATCAAAAAGGTAAAACCACGAATTCATAATGCCCATATCAGGTACAGAAAGTGTTTTTTATATATTTCTTCATCTTTTATCCGTATTTGATGATACCCAAACCTTAGATGTATTTTTGAGAAGACATTTTCCCCTTTTACTTGATCGAAAAGATCATCTATCTACGATAGTGGGTATTTTTTCTTAACAGTTAATTTATTACGTTGTTTGTAATCCATACACATTCACATTGTACCATCCTTCTTCCTTACAAACAACACTGGTGCCCCCCAGGGTGATAAACTAGGGCGAATATATCCCTTCTCCAGGAATTCCTGTAATTGCATTTTCAACTCTATCATTTAGGCACACTCATTCGGTATGGTGCCCGAGATACTGGTGTTGCCACTGGCATTAATTCGATGGTAACATCAATGTCCCACTTTGGTGGTAGTCGTGGTATGTTTTCTGGAAATACGTCCATAAATTCCTGCACCACTGGCATGATTTCCATCATGGTGGTATCATCTTTAGAAACAATGAATCCTACTTGAATTGCATAGATTGAAACCCTTTTATAATTTATTTTACCAACTAAGATGTACCAATAGGACACAACTAAAGTGGCTTTTTAATGATTTTATAGTAAATGATTTATCCTTTCAATCTAATAGCGACCAATGCACTTCCAACCAATCCATTCCCAATAATATATCATAGGAGCCTAAAGGTATAATGTTCAATTCAACCTTAATATGCTCGTTTCAAAATTCTAAGGGACAGTTGGAAACTTTAGCATTAACTCTTATCTTTGCCCCAGTGCCTAACTGTACTAGCCAAGGATTTTTAAACTTCTAGATCTTCAAGTCACACTTTTCCACTCTCCTGGGATTTACATAGCTTAAACTGGCACAGGGGTCAACCAAAATACAAATAGGGTGGGAATACATCTTACCTTCGAGTTCTATCATGGTTGGTTGGACATCCTCTTATCGATCCTCAAGTGAAACGTTGATTTTGGGTAAGTTTCGTGCCACGTACCCTACTGTGGATGCCTCTTGCACATTGGCTGCAGTTTCGTTTCTTCCATGGCGAGGATAGTTCTTATAATAATGTGTCTCAAAACATCCCCAACACTGTAATGGCGGTTGCTAGATCTACCCATGATCTGGTCGACTGGATGCTTCAATGAGTCATTCCTTTGTTGGCCACCTGGTCCTCTGTTGGCTTCTTCCCTGCTCTCTATTTGTTGTATTTCTCGCAGCATTCTTAGAATATCTCGATCTACTACTTTTAAATTTTGAATTACTTTTTCACCCTTTCTTGGATGACCAACTTTGTCCAGCTAATCCTTTTACCTTGGACTGTTGATAGCACATATGTTCTTTTCAAATCACTTCGTCCATGGTCTTTGGGTTTACAAATTCAATTTTCTTCTTCATATGAGCAAGTAGGCTGTTGAGGAATCATTGTACTTTCATATTTTCATCCCTCAGATATGGTACATATCGTAATAAGGAAGTAAATTTAGTTATGAACGCGTCTATAGATAGTTTTCTCAGTGTCAAGTCATGAAACTATCGATATTTTTCATCGTAAAAATGCTCTATTAGATATTTTTGTTTAAATTATTTTTGGAATTCGTCCCCAGTCGCATTTTGGTCTTTAATTCCTCGCACATTTTTAACTTCTTCCCACCATAATGTGGCATTTTCCTGTAGTTTCTAAATGTATAAGTGAGCCTTCAGTTTTCTACTGTATTCATAGACTTGAAAATATTTATTCATGTTAATTAACCATGTTTCTACTACTTCTTTAGCCTCTCCATCAAATGTGGGAGGTTTGATTTTCCAGAATTCACATTGCAACTCCAGTTTTTTCTTTTTCATCTCTTGCTGGTCTGAAACATTTCCTAACTTTGCTTTGTTATAAGACCTATTTTTATTACTTTGTTCGGTTTGACTACCTTCCATCTTATCATTTGCTTGTTTTCATTGTTCACCTTCTTCTCAGGTGTCTCTTTCTCGGCTTGGTTGAGCTATACCTTGATTATGTTTATCTCAGAGGATTTTATAGATCCTTTAACATTCCCGCATCAACCTCTCATTATCGCTTCTTACTCAAAACATTTCTTCTTGTATCTGTTGCATAGTATCCATAATTCTGCTAGTTTGTCATTGTTTCTCTTCAAGAAATTTACAGGTTTGCCAATGCTGATTTGTACTCAGCTACTCCCACATTTCTCGATTCATTTTTGTTTTAGGCTGAGGATGAGTTTCCAGTGTAGTCCCTATATCTTGATGTATATAACCCCTCCTCGTTCCACTCTGTCAATCCCTTCTTCCCAATTCTATGCACATTTTTACACACACCAAATTCTATCTAGGTGACCCTTCAGGGTCCGAGCATTTGAACACTACTTTGATACGACCTATAACATATAACCATAAAATATTTACCTTCCATTAAAAAAATTACTTCTAACAATAATCCTAAATTAATACTGATATTGAGAAGAATATTTATTTAACTCATAACACATTTACACGTATAAATACAAAACCATATGACGTAGCATTTAATTAGGGTAATAATATCTTAATCATAACTCTAATTAATCATTTTTCACACGATTTTATCATCCAACTTCTAGCTTTATTTCTTATTCAACTCGAAAACATGAGTTGCGCAGATGTATTTACTTTATACCTAGGCTCAAGAAATGTATTGAGTTTCATTAATACATTGTATATTTGGGATTTATGATAGAAGAACTTTAGAAATGTCTCTTCCAAACATAGAAATACTTTGTGATTAATTCCATAGCGCATGTATCATGGCTACTTATTACCCATAGATTTGTTTAACTTAAATCTTGGCTCCTCCGTAGTCTCTAATATCGTTTTCATTTTAATTGAAGGACACTTGGATTTATTACCCACCATCGAAGGCTTACATTTAGATCAACGGTCATGGAGAGATCTGGGGTGGTTAGAGAATTCCCCTACCCCCTCGAACCCTAACTGAATTTTCATTTGGCACCATAGTTGGGTAGCCTCCCTCTCTACAACTTTGACACTGTGGATTTTTTGTCCATGGCTTTTTGCCTCATTAGGTAAGTGGCGATGCCTCCAAACTCACTATGGCTCTGCTCCAACGATGTGTTTCATTTTATGTTTTATTTATGAATTTTTCTGGGGTTGAAAGGGTATATTTTTGTATGTCATCACTTCCCACTTAACTCTAATGAGTATCCTTTGTTGCGAGGGCTTTGTATCCAACAAACTACACCTAAGGCACATGGGAGCATGTCACAGAGTTGGCCATGTCACACTGTTGGGTCTTTGTTAATGGTGTTATAGTTCATGTGGTCGACATACATAAATTAAATTCATTCTCGGTGGAGTGCATTCTACTAGCTTTTCATTGTTTTATTGAGACTTATTGATCATTGTTTTTATTTTTCTTAAGTTGTTCTCACCAAACTCATGGAGCATGCCTTCCTGAGCCTCAGAAGCTAAGCTTATTATCTCCACTTGTTTCTTAAGTTTTCTTTCTCTGAAATGAGTTTAATATTAATTCCTCCCAGACTAATTTGTTTTTTGTCATCTTGCAGGTATTTATGAAACCCCTTCCAATTTCTACAACATATAATTTCCCATGGTTACACTCCCTATTTAAAGTACTTCATCTCTCCTCTATAGGTATTTAGAGGTTCTTCCGGGTCACCAAAATCCTCGCTTCTTTCTAGGATTTTTCTTGAGGATTCTATCAAATGTTTTATGAATTTTTTTTAAGTGAGCTTGAAGCTCTATGCTCATATTTCAGTTTTAATAAACAAACCCTTCAGGGCTTAATGTATTAACTGAACAATTTTTATCCTTTCTCATTTTTCTCTTGAGCTATGTGGTAGTTACATATGAGTAACACTATTAACATTGCATTCTCGTAATGTTATTTCGACTATGAGGTTTTCTTGGAACAACCCCTCTGTTCCTTCTCTTTTTTATTTTTCTACAGTCATGTGTATTCACTACTACAATTACAAATCTTGCTAAGCATAAACATTATGGAAATAGTTCTTCTTATGAATTCTGCGTTGTTATCATTCTGGCATTTTCTTTGGAATATTGGTTATATTGGGCATGCGGGTTTGGCTTATTGGAATATTAATTTGCAACACTGTTAGTACACAGGAAAGACCCTTATTTTCTTAAGTAATTTCAAAATTTTCTTTATAGTTCAATATTCAAGCACTCCTCGCTTAGTTTACCTCTGTTTGGAGGTTAATGCACGCTTTTTACATGTATTTATGTTATCACACAGATTTTATTCTTCCAGCAAGGGATATGGTTGTAGAAATAAATGTGTATCCATCTCTTGTTTTAAATATTCGGTGTTCTTTGTTTTCCTTATTTAATGAATAGAGAATACTATATTTGAAAATAAATAAATCTAGAATGAGACAATGTTAGATATCATTTGTTGGGATTCAACTGCATTAAGTAAGTCATTCATCTATGACCATTTCCGTGAGAGGTAGTCATAATTGACCAGTTTCTCATGATTTTTGAATACTACACTTAGCACTCATTACATCAGGTGATGCTCATAGGGGTGAAGAAGTGGAATTGGAACTAGTGAAATCAATCACATAATGTCAATCATCACTTCCAGGGCTTTCACCCTGTAACCAAGACTTCAAGGGAGGTCACCCATCCCACATTGCCTCTGGCTCTAGTGCGCTTAAATTTGTAGTTTTCCCCACAATAAATCCCACTTAGCTTGCTACCCCATTTGCAAAAACTCAGCAAGTATTGTGCCTCATGAACCATTCAACTAGATCTCCCTTCGCTCTTTGTATTTAAG
Organism: Pinus albicaulis; assembly: GCA_034641835.2. Classification (NCBI taxonomy): domain Eukaryota; kingdom Viridiplantae; phylum Streptophyta; class Pinopsida; order Pinales; family Pinaceae; genus Pinus; species Pinus albicaulis. The sequence continues at coordinate 1,396,564,162 of CM076584.1, forward strand.
TATTGAGGGGTTTTCATAGTGCATTATATTAGATATCATTTGATGGGATTCAACTGTATTAAGTAAGTCACTCATATATGACCATTTCCATGAGAGGTAGTCATAACTCACTAATTTATCAAGATTTTTGAATATTTCAATTAGCACTCATTGCATCAGGTGATTCTTATAGGGTTGAATAAGTGGGATTGAAACTAGTGAAATGAATCATATAACATCAATCATGACTTCTCGGGCTTGTACCCAGTAACCAAGGAGGTCACCCATCCCAAATCACCTCTGTTTCAAGCATGCTTAACTATGGAGTTTTCCACACAATCAAGACCACTTAGGTTGCTACCCCATTTTCAAAACCTTAGCGAGTATTGTGCCTCATGAATCATTTAGGTATAGCTCCATTAATTATTTGTATTTGAGTATTTAGGGGTCTCTGCAATGTATTATATTAGATATCATTTGTTGGGATTCAATTGTGTTAAGTAAGTCATCCATCTATGACCATATCGATGAGAGGTAGTTGTAACTGACTAATTTCTCATGATTTTTGAATAGTCCACTTAGCACTCATTGCAAGCCCCAGAGGTGGTGAAGAAGTGGTATTGAAACTAGTGAAATGAATCACATAACGTCAATCATCACTTCCAGGGCTTCCAATGAGTGCTAATTGGACTATTCAAAAATCATCAGAAGCTAGTCAGTTATGACTACCCCTCATGGAAATGGTCATATATGAATGACTTACTTAACACAGTTGAATTCCAAAAAATTATATCTAATATAATGCACTGCAAAGACCCCTCAATACTTAAATAAAAAGAGTAAAGGGAGCTCTACTTGAATGGTTCATGAGGCACAATACTTGCTAAGGTTTTTGACATGGGGTAGCAAGCAAAGTGGGCTTGATTGTGGGGAAAAATCCAAAATTAAGCGCACTTGAGCCAGAGGTGATCTGGGATGGGTTACTTCCCACGAATTCCTAGTTACAGGGTCGAAGCCTCGGAAGTGATGATTGATGCTTTGTGATTCATTTCACTAGTTTCAATCCCACTTCTTCACCCCTGTGAGCATCACCCAATTCAATGAGTGCTATGACTATGACTACATCTCATGAGAAATTAGTCAAATACAACTACCTCTCATGAAAATGGTGAGAGATTAATGACTTACTTAATGTAGTTGAATCCCAAAAAACTATATCTAATATAATGCACTGCGGAAACCCCTCAATACTTAAATCTCAATGTTGTTTAACATTTATTCCTTCAATACATGATCAATCACAATCTTCAATTCCTAGTGCAAAGCAGTATAATGAAAGTATTGATTCCTTCATCCCCTAGTGTGTACAGGGTTAGGTAATCCATTAGAAACTTCAAAAACGAGGTATGAGTTAGAAAATGCCTGATGTTCATGTGCCACATGAGACTCTAACTGCTAATTTTTCTCTCTAGTGTCAAGATAAGTCACAACATGGTAATTACAGGTTGCCTTTCATGCCTGGGATTGGGTACACAACAAGCAATTCAAGTTGTGACCATCTCTTCCTACTAATCCATGTATACATCTCATGTGTTTCATAGCCATTGAAAACAAAGATATAAAGGAACAAGATCATATCAACCATCTCTTTAACTGAATATGACTACACAACCCATAAGACATCAACCCAAACAGTAGAAGAGGGCCTCAACATAAAAAAAACAAAATACAAGACCTACAACTTAACAACACAACTAGAATAATCAACATTATTTTAAGAAAACCATTGCAAAGAATACACATGGCTAATGGATGGACATAACCCAAATACACCTCCAACCATAAGTAATACAATGACAATTTATAGGGAGAAAGAACAAAACTCCTTATAAATATAATCCTCAATGACAAAACTCATTGTTAATGAACATGGCTTCTCTAGAAAATTAATAGACGTTCAAATTTTCAATGAAAACACCTAGCATAAACATAATTAAATGAATTTAATAACTTAGCACAGATTTTACATAAATTATTGGAATTAATTGATTGATAGGACACTAGTGCGAAACAAGAAAACAACTAATAGCTATCATAGAAAGATATCACACATCGAGCTAATGACCATGTGAATTCCCTCTCCCCAAGATAGCCCCAACACCTACAATCATCTTATCACCCTTGAAGACCAAGTCCCCCTACCTTGTAAATCCCCTGTCCACCTGCAACATTATGAACATATAGACCTCTAACAGAACCTTTGTAAAATGCAGAGAATGATCCACATTATTTTAAAAGAATTAATGCATGATGGTCCAAAAACTCCCCTTTCTCAAATTTGTTTCCTGAATGACCAAACAAAATTAGGGAAGGGTTGATCCCACATGCATGATGGTTCAATTATCTCTACACCTTGAATAAAAACTCGCGCACTAAACCACAACATATGAGAACCATTAAAGCAAGTCTAGTGGCATGTGTGAGATCAACCTCTACATGAAATCATCCTACATAGGTAAGCCGCACCACACATCCATTAAGTACATTATTTGGATTTTGTAATATTAAAAAATTATGTTTATAATGGTAAATCAATTACACATACAAATAAAAAATAAATCTTATATATAATTAAATAATTGATTAATTTTTATTAAATTTAAAAAGTAAATTACATATATAATTAAGTAATTGATTAATATTTTTTTTTCTAAGTAAGAGTAAATTCTATTAGTTAAAAATATAATACATGGATGCTCTGGCCTCTGCAATTCAGGCCTATGTCAGTGGCATTGTTTGCATCAAAACAACGAAAATGGAGCTACTCACGTAGGGGAAACCAGCACAAAGAGAGTTTAAAGCGTTGCCCCGAGTGAGGAAACTAGTGTTATACAGACATGAGTGACTGTACCAAACATAGATGTAAGCAAATAACAAAAATAAGATGCTAGGATCCGTAAACTAAAAAATACCTTAAATTCTAAGTATCATGGGGTGCTGAAGGTGGTTCTTCGACTATGAGGCATCTATACTCATCATCATCAGCCTGCTGGGAGTCTGGTGCAACCTGTCGAGACGCTGTGACATCATCACCTTTACCTCCGGCCTGCCTGCACTGCTCCTTGTAGTAACCCGAGCTACTATTGTTTTCTGGTCGCAAATTGTGCTTGGTAGGAACCTGTTACTTCTTCACCTCTTCAGAAGGGCCAAGGTCACTGCGAGGGCGCAAAGCCGGGATGGGCTCACTGTGGCTGGGAGCCTCAGTGGGAACTTTGTAGAAGGAGACTGAGATGGAGGGAATGACATGAGGGCAGTCAGAGGTGCACTGAAAGTGGAATTGGGCAGTGGTGGGGGTCTACAAAGTGACAGAGGGGACTAGGCAAGGCAGAAGTTGCGATGAAGGCTCAAAAGCAAGGGGTTGAGTAGAGGAACGAGACATGATAAACAAACAGCCAAGACCACTGCAGGTTTTGGGGTACCTGCCCCAAGAATTCTGGAAGGAGGAGGATGAGGAAATGGATAAGGAGGAGGGGGAAGGTCAAGAGGTGCGGCCCCTGCTGCTGCCACGCCTACATCGCATGCGATGCCCAAGACGAGGCATATTGGCACAATGGGGGTGGAAGGTGCGCTAAGAAGAGGAGGGGGCAGGGCTGGTGGGAGGCAACTGAAATGCAGAGGAGGGGTTGAGGCCAGAGGAAGCAGAGAAGAGAAATTGGTAAAGGATACTCTAAGAGTAGTGGTGGCTTGGGAGAAATTCGATACAACTCCTAAGACTGCAACGCCGTCCAGTCGACGTGCGAAAGCTTGGCTCTGTAACCTCAGGGGAGTAGCAGCTTCGTAAGAAGAATAAATGGAATGGCATAGAAACGATAGACTAGAATGGTAGCTTTGCAGAGGGCCAAAAGGCAGAACCAGAAGGCCGAAAGGCAAAGCCAGAGGACCGAAGAACATAGCTGGACGAGTGAACAAGGAGTGGCATTTTGATGTGAGAGGAGTAGCCTCGTCGAACACAGCAGAGTAAATGCTGCTCTGGGTGACGGCCCGAGTTAATAAATGTGATTGAATGCCATAGGTGTGGCTTGTGGGTGGCCATGTGGCCTTGCCACACGCCGTCCCACAGGCACATAACCGTATTATCGCCTTTAAACACCCGCATCCGAGGAATTGATTAATATTTATTAAATCTCATCTAAATATCAAATGAAATATCAAATTTTAGTATAATATCAAATTTTAATATAATGAAAATAATATAATAATAATTTTTGTTATAATTAAAAATAAAAATATTTTTTTTTAATAACTTAAGAGAGATTTTATGAAATATTTTTTTTTAATATATTATGTTATTTCTTTAATTTTTTTCTTTTCTTTTATTTAATTAAAACATTTTAATGATGAATTGATTCGTACACAATATTGTGTAAACCTATTTATTTTTAAATTTTTTAATAGTTTTAATATTTATAATTTTTAATACTAGTAGATAATAATAATAATTTTTATATAAATTTATAATAATTATATTTTATATACAAATTTTAATACAAAGAAAGTAATATAGGAAATATAAATAATAGATATGTTACAAGTTTTTGGTTTTTAAATATATATATATATATATATATATATATATATATATATATATTTCATCTTAAAATAAATCAAAGACAATATATTAAAAAAACTTATAACCTTTTATCCTTTCGAATTCTTATAAATTATGTTGATTTTAATAAATATGAGGTATTATCATATATTTCACTACCTTACACAAAATATATATATATATATATATATATATATATAATCAATTTTTATTTTAATATTAAAATTTAATAAAAAAAAAAAAAGTCAATAACTTAAGTTTCGTTATCATAATTTGAATTTCTCAAAATAAATGTATGCGAAAATTCTTTATTTCCACTTTTATAATATTTAAACTATGTTCCAAGAAGTTTAAGAGAAAAATAACTTTCCACTTTTAAATTGAATTTTACCATGCCACAATGTAGTTGGGAATTATCCCAAGTCGAAGTGGATGCCCATGTTTTCTAAGTCAGTAGACATTAAATATGCAATTTGTGTTTTATTTTTTATTATAGTAGCAATTGTACCCTATGTTGCAAAGCAAAATTCGTAAAAATTCAATTGAGAAAAAATTATGACATATAAAAATCCATTATGCAGGTGCATACTCTGTCATTGACTTTTCCTCTTAGATCTGACAGCACGAATCACTGCAGATTTTGACATGAAGATGTCCTATAAAAAAATAAATCTCTTTTCATTTCTTAAGAAATTAAGGTATGGACAAATTTAATCTCTTAATGCATGATAAATCTACAATAATAATATAAACAATACAATTTTCATGGGTAAAGTGATTTTGACTGTGGAAAGTCGTCTAACTGAGCCTATGATACAATCCATCGATGAGTAGATAGATGGATAATTCATTGTATTTATGGCTATAAATGAAAAGATTGTGTCCATTTTGGGTTTCACACTATAAGGAAAAGACCCTCTAGCGGATGTTTTTGAGGAACCCCTTATAAAAATACCCCATACATCAGTTTCTAGTGGAGGTTACTAGAGGAGACTGGCGGGTGGAGGGTTTTGAGAATGTTTTCCTCTCGGTGCGCTTATCATCCAAAATTGCACCGGTGCTCTCTACAAGAGAAAGAACCGGTGCGCACAAAACATTGGCACACCGAAAACCGTGCGCTCTATACACACCCTCTTGGTGCGTCGTATTACTGTAGAGCACCAGTGCTTCACAACTCTTCTGCACCGGTGCATCATAAAAGACTACGCCAAAATAGAAATCACCCAGTCTGGTATTAAGAAACCACACCAGTGCATCATAAAACACTGCTCCAAAACAGAAACCGACCAATGCATTCCTAAGACACAACACCGATGCACTTCCAAATCCCATGCACCGGAACAGTGTTAAATAAATAAATAAAAAATATGTCCAAAAAAGTGTATTTTTCACTTTTGTTAGTGTTGTGGAGCTCTCAAGCACCGGTGCGCACAAAACATCGGCACACCAGACACCGTGTGCTTTGTACACACCCGCCTGATGCATCGTATTACTGTAGAGAACCATTTCTTCACAACTCTTTCGCGCCAGTGCATCATAAAACATCATGCCAAAATAGAAGTCGCCTAGTGTGGTATTAAGAAACCGCACCAGTGCATCATAAAACATTGTGCCAAAACAGAAAGTTACAGGTGCGTTCGTAAGAAACAACACCAGTGCATGTATAAAAATCCGCGCACTGGTACAGGGTTAAATAAAAAGAAAAATTATGAACAAAAAACTACATTTTTCACTTTTCTTAGTGCTCCAGAGCTCTTAAGCATCAGCGAAATTTATCCTTGTCTGAGCTGCCCTGAAATCGTTTCTCCCATTGCACCCATTGCATGCACTCCTGCTATGCATTGCCCACCAATATCTAACTTGCATTTTGCAAAATGGTGGGAAAAATTTCATTTCCAAATTCTACAGCCAATATGCCTCCTCGACGTCGAAATGTACAGGTATTTTTCTTGTTTTTCCATAATTAAGTTTTTTATCAGATTAGAATTTCAATTAATCTTAAAATTAACCATTTAAAAGAAAAAAAAATTGTCGCCCGGTGCGCACGAGCCATTCGGCTCGCACCGGCAAGCGGTGCTACCTGTAAAATTTACAGGCCGCATCGCAACCGCTACTAATGGTTTCCACACCATGTCTAGGGAAATACTGAAAGGCACACAATGTTATTTTAAAATTTAAAAAAAAGTACGGTGCGGTCATTTAGCCGACTACACTGTTGACCATGTGGAATAGCAACGCAGTTCGTTGATGAAAATGTCTGCCCCGGTATCTGTCAGCGTAGTTCATTGGGCTTTCCAACAGGGTCAACAGTGTGCCCTGGTGAAGGACCGCACCATTGACTATGTAATTAGTCAGGAATTAAGTGCGCTGACACAACTATACGCGCCGGGGTGTGTATTTTAGTTAGCGCACCACTCTTCTAACACCATACATAGTCAATGGTGCTCTAAACAATTTCAGGTGCACCGCATATGGTGCATTGAATTTCATCTGGGGCACCACCCCCAGTGCGCATCAAACAAGCAACGCACTGAAACCGGTGCATGAATTTTTTTTGTGGCGTACCAACTGGTCTTATTTTTTTCCAAAAAAAATATATGTATATTCCTAAACACATGTCTCATTTATTAAAAAAAATTATTTAATATGTGAATGATCCAGAGGGAAGAGGGAGAAGAACAGCGACAGACAGAGCAGTATGACATGGTTGGCCTGTGGGAGGCACGATAGATGGAGAGAGATGCGTACCCTCGCCCTATTACAACAGCTACCTAGGGGCTTCCAAGGTAGGTAGGCCTCCTCAAGTTATATGAGGAGGCTACTTCCCTAGCGGCCCGTAGTGTGGTTTTGAGACATATTTTCCGCAGGTGGAATGCCCACTGATAGGCTTTCCAAGTTTGTCCTAACTAGTGGTACACACCCACTGAGGAGGATATATATTTCATTACAGCGCTATCGAGGAGAGGGGTGGATTTTCCCTTGTTCCCAAAGGTTCCAGTTGGTTGTGTAGCAGGGAGTTAGTTAGTTTACTCCAAGAGATACATTGGAGCATTAGTACCGTCTCTTACAGATTTTCAGGTCGTTGGAGGTTAGCTACGTATTGGTGCATTGTCTAGTGAGGAGGTGTAGTGCCTCTCACTTCTCATTTCGACCATTTCACACAACACTAGTGATGGGCAACGCATTAGTTGCTCACTTCTATATTATGTTGATTCTTTAGTATAGGAGCCATGACTTGTGAGGTGGTTTTCCATTTTTTCTGTGGCAGTTTTGTACAGCCTTAGATAGATGTCGTGCTCATGCACAAGGGAGGGTCAACTTCCTTTTTCTTCAGAGCTTTTTTGTTTATGTTCTTAGAGGTTTCCAGAGATGAGGCATACTTTTTTTCGGCAGCCTCGTAGGCTGATGTTGGAGGCACAGATGCACATGTGGGGGAAGATGATGCCCAAGAGGGGCAAGACTATGTTTCTAGCCATGATATCACATGATGCACTGGAGTTGCTAACTTGTGTTGATGAGTTGCATTCCTTGATTATGGTCCCCTATGCTTATGCTGGATTGGATTGGAGAGGGTGTGCCAACATCCTCTTCACAGATGATGAGCCACCAGATGATAGAGGTAATATTAATGTTTTATTTAAATTTATTCAAACATGTTCTTTAACTTGTTTTTATTAAATTGTGTAATGAAATTATCTAATTATTGTTGTGTACTTGTATATATTTTACATACATTGTCTATTTTGATGGCGAGGAAATTCCGGCACCACCACATTATCCAGGTGTGGATCCTAATGATGATGAGCCCATGCAAAATGCCGAGGATCATCAGGAGGCCAGTGCAAAGAGACATGCTTCTGCTGGTGCGCCGGTACTGCCTTTTGCTAGGCGAGGTTGACTTGATACTAGATACAGGATGGAGTTGCACGACCAACTGAGTGAATTGATTATTGAGGTGGGCATCATGCCCATTCATTACAGAGACATACAGGCCGATGAAAGGCTATTACAGATGTGGAGAGGCATGTTGCATGACATTTACATCTTGATGTGGCATGTCGTAGGAGCTACAACAACTGTTACACGACTGAGGAGGACTGTTTCACTTTATAAGCGTGGTCGAGACACAATATGTGATGGACAATAAGTAAGCACTGACTCATCATCTCATGATCATTCACCTTGCACCGTGCCAGATGAGCATGAGCCTCCACTAGCATCTAGCAGGAGTCATCATGGAGATGAGGTTGGACCATCGGCCACGTCTAGTCAACAGCCTATATCATCTATTATTACTCATGATCATTAGCAGGTTGGACCATCGACTGTCGAGGCTGCACCATTGACTGAGAAACCCTCGAATAGTACTACTATTGATGTTTAACCACCAATTGATCCATGAAATTTATATTACAATTGTATATTTTTAACATTATTCAGTTATATATATATATATATATATATATATATATATATATATATATATATATATATCTCTCTCTATATATATATATGGACGGTCCATTTATTTTATGTTCATGTTGTAGTTCTACTTAATTTACATGTTGGCGATCATCATGATGTGTATATTGTTAGGTCATGTTAGATATGTCCATTTAATATGCAGCTTGAAGCAGATAGATGTGTATGCGATAGAATTATTTATTTGACATGAGATGTATATTTGATGTTTGTGTTGTGATGATGTTATACAATGCTAATTGTGTTTTTCTAGATGATCATGGTCACGATGATGTTAGCAAATTTGAATGTGTTTTTTAGTCGAAAATGATGTTTGTATGATGGTTATCATGATCGCGATGTTTATTAATTAATTTAATATTAAATTAACATGATATTTATTAAATATTATGTTGTGATTGTAACTGAAATTTAAATTTTAATTGTATGTAGAATTGTTAAATTGTATTTGTATTTGTAATTGTAATTTTAACTATAATTGTATGTAAAATATGTAATGTGAAATTTTAATTGTAATTGTAATATTTAATTTATTGTGAAATGATTGTAACTGTAATTTTAATTTTATTTGTATATATGACAAATTGTGAAATTGTAATTCTAATTCTAATTGTATGTAAAATTCTAAAATTGTAATTGTATTTGTAATTGTATGTAAAATATTTGTAAAATTGTAATTGTAATTGTAAATGTATTTCTAATTCTAATTCTAATTGTATGTAAAATATTTGTAAAATTTTAATTTTATTACTGTGAAATGATTGTAATTGTATTAATGTGAAAATTTTAATTGTATTAATGTGAAATGATTTTATTAAATTATTTAAATTTGTAAATTTGTAAAATAATAAATTTACAATAATATGAATTTTTGTAACATAATAAAGTTTAGAAAATAATGCAAATAAATTCATGTACTTTAGAATTATGACTATTTTATTATGATCTTACATACCAAAAAAAAAGAACTATATATAGTCCGATGCGCTTATCATCATAACACACACCAGTGCATCTTAGTAATAAAACACACCAATGTTTCACAACACTTCTACACCGGTGCGTTATAAAACACTACGTGAAAACATAAATCTCAATCTAACGAAACAGTACCGGTGCGCCTATAGAACCTCGCACACTGAAACAGGGTTATTCTGTAAAGTGTAGTATTGGAGCAGCAGAGGGTTCGAATCGCGGGCAAGAATTTTTTTGAGGAGATGAGGGTTTGAAAAGACGAGTTCAAATTTCGACTAAGAATTTTATAGCAAAGAAAATGAGTGGTTCAAACGGAAAGACGGACAAAGACGCTTACGGGGATGGGGACGACTACAGAGCTTGACAGAGTATAAAAGGAGAAAAGGAGTACAGGTTGAGACCGGCAGAGAACATTCGGTTGATGCTAGCGATAGGGTCAAGAGGTCCCATGATGGAGAAAGGGAGAGCAGAGTTGATGGCAGAGAAAAATTGGAAAATAGAGAATGATCAATCAAGGCAGGCGATAAAGCCAAGAGGTTCCATGAAGAGAAGGATTCTCATTCCCTTAAGGACAACAGAGAAAGATCAATTGACATTGTTTATTGGATTGGTAGGTACCATGAAGGGAAATATTCTCCAGAATGTGTTTAAAATCAGCTGGGAGTATTGTCCGAGCTTCGGTTGGATTACATAAAATTTTATCAGAAAAGATGACGTCGCATAAAATCACATCTTCGGCTTTCAATTGAACCTGAATGGCATCTCTTACTTGTCTGAGTTGTGATCCTGTGGATGAAAGCAGTAAAATTTCTACTTGTATTATAAATAGAAATCCAATTACCATTTCTATGGGAAGAAAAGCATAGATACCTACAGCTACCATATTTCCACCTGCAAATCAGTTTCCCATTGGAAAAGCTAATGTAATAGCCCATTTTGCAATGTATTTCCTCTGTTCAACCCTATACTCATTTTCTACAGGAAAGCATTGCCTCCACATGTAATAATGACATCGTCTAGTCAAAAATCAGTCTTCTTCTGCTAACAAATGTAGAATTAAGGACTCGTTGTCATTGCTCCCAGAACATTCAAGGTCGGTTTCTCGTAAAATAGAGATTGTATAAATTTTTTAAGATCAAGATAGAAAGCACAAAGGAGAAAATAGGAAATTGGGTGCCAAGATGGAGGAGGAACTTACAAATGAGCAAGAAGATCATGGGTCAACAAGCAAATCATGGGGCACCTTTTCTTGTTGCAGGTTATGGAAAGGTTCAAGTTTATTTTTCTGAAAGAAGAAGAGGTATAGTTTTGAAACGGAATGGCCCAAATATTTTCACAGAAAAATGTACATTTTTGACATGTCTAAAAACTAAAATATCTCCAAATTCAATAAACTGCTGAGAAACAAAACTTTCCCAACCATTTGTGAAAAAGGCCCATGTCTTAGCATAGCACAGGTTCACATGCCACAATCCACTTGGGCCCTGTAGTATTGCATCTTCACACGCCTCAAATTGCATTATTTCCATATAATAAGTGGGGAATTCCTGCAATAAACAAAATGTATTGGAAGAATAGTTATTTCCATCAAGAATTTGTCCAATTCCAATTCTCAATTCTAATTCTAATTTTAACTCTCAATAATAAACAAAATTTTAATTCTCAATTTCTATGGTTGGAGTTCACTAAATTTTGGTTTACACACCTAAAATTAATTTCAGTGCCTTAATCGCAAATAGATGCTATTTTACATATAATCGCACCGGTGTGGTGCTATTATGTAACTATTTTTGCTAAACTTTTCAGCCAAGGATTTGCAAAAGACATACCTAGAGAACGAGAGCACGAGAGCATGGTGGATCAGTGAAATATGTTCGAACAAAATTATTTAGACAATCAGAATCCAAACCTCTAGTGATTCAAACCCTATATCATAGAATTTCAAACCATTTCATGATTAAATTTTATTATTTTTTTTACTTTTTTCTGCTATTTTATCCTCTTTTACCCTAAACGCTTCATTTATTTGTTTCTACCCTTTATTCTCCTCATTTCTATGATTTCAAAATTAGGCCTTTTCATTTTAGATTTACATCCAACCCACGGGATGACTTGAATAGTCGGATCCCAATCCATTCGGCCCTTGTTTGAATTTTTCGAAAAATGGAATTTTTTTTTAATGGTGCACCGTGCAAGTATTGTGTAATAAAAAATTTGAAAACATTTTTTTAAATCAGTGCACCATATCTAAAATAGGGCACCGGTGCTCTATGTTACGAGGATAGCATTGTACGATCTATTACACTGTTTGTGCGGTCCATCTATAATACCCCAACGCACCATATGGTCTACTATACTGTTTTTATAGTGTGTTTCTAATACCCCACGCACTGACGTCGGTGTGTACATCATGAAAGGCGCACCGGTTTCTTGAGATTTATTTTTTACCTAAAAATTTGACAATTTATTTATAAATATATTAATGAATGATATATTAGAGGTTTTAGATTGATAAAGAAATGACTGACAAGAAATCAAGTAACAAAAATAATGATAACACATCAAGAAAAGCAAAAAATTCATGTTCTTTGTAAATTATTTATAAAAAATATTGTTTTTGAACTATATGTAAGTTTAACTAATATGTATTGTTTATTGTGTATCATGGAGAGCCAAAAAATTATGAAGCTCGATAAGGTTATTTCTGATCTAGGACCAAAAGAGCGTATAAGCTTGATGGAAAAATTGCAAAAGGATGAATCAGGTGAATGAAAAAATACTATCGATCCAACATGAGTTTCTTTTTTAATTTTCATTAATAATATACTTAAAATTATTATATAACATGTGTCAAACAGTCTCTTAATTCACATTTGTTTAATGTTCTACACATACCAACAACTCAGAAAATTAATGTTGTTCTAAGAAAAGAAAAAAATAGAACATGCAAATGAAAATGAATTGCTCCTTAGCTCATTTGGATTGGTGCTTGAGGTTAACGAAAGGGGGAAAAATTTAACAAAAGTTTTAGTGATCTAGTGGAACGAATGTATAGACGTTATTTGCACTTACAATACAAAAACAAATCTAATGATTGCAAGAACCAAATTTTATCTAAACTACAAGAAGAGTTTCTAGAGAATTGGTCAATGAGACATGTCAGACTTTTAATAGAAAAAATGTACAAAAAAAAAATAAGTAATGAAAAAGTAATATTCCTTTAAATGTTTGTCTAGAATTATTTATAAATCTCACTTTTTCTATATTTACTTTTCATATATCAATATAAAAATTAGGTAGTTTATTGTCACGTTACATTTTCAGGAAGATTATGAAAATATCAAAAGATGAACGAGCTGATATCAGAAATATGCCAGTAGGAATGTCCAAAAAGGTGTACAAGGAGATGGTCAAAGAAATGGAAAAAATTGCATCGCAGGAGGAGCCATCTCAACAACATGCTTCAAATGTAATATGTAATCATTGAATTTTTCGATCACTATGTACAATAAATAAACAATTTAGCATTAAATATTAATTTTCAATAATTTTCTTATAGAAAATAAAAGAAAATGGAACCCTTTTGGCACATTAAAAAGGACGACAAGGAAGAAAATGGTTGATATCTATGTTTGTGAGTAATTGTTACTTCCTTATAACAACTTAACTAGATTCCATTTTTCTATTTTTTAAGTTCTTTTAAAAAAATTATCGTTGAATGTCTTCAAATAGGTGCTAATATACAAAGAAGAACCATCAGACGAATTGATTGAAATTGGGTTAAATATGGGTTGTGAGTATATGTTGGCATATCAGAAATTAATTGTGGAATTTATGCTTTCAGCCAGTCTTGTTTTATGGCATAAGTGTTATATTGACTGAACAAAAAAATCTTTTATATTAAATATATGATTTGTTATGGAGTATAAAACTTGCAGGAAACAAAGTATGGATTTGTGCAATAGATGAAATTTTGAAAGATGGCATGGTACATGGTTTTGAAAGAATGTGTGTAGTTTATGAGTCAATTTTTGCTATGGTACGTCATTTTTATTTTTGATTTACATTGATGTATATTATTTAATATTGCAATTTTCATTATTCTCACCAATGTATATACACTCATTTTAGTTTATTTTTATGTTTGTAGATGGACGGTGAAGAAGGAAATAATCAACACCGTGAACAAAACATTCCTAAAAATAACCCAAGTCATGGAAGTAGCTCTAGCAGTGACAGTAGTTCAAGTGAAGAATGATGATCACTATGTATGGTTATCAAAGCAAGGTGTTGTATTTTTTAAAATATGTCTATGAAATCAGACATTTTGTTTAATGTAATGGAAATAGTGTCTGAATTGAAAGACAAAGGGATATCAATAACTGTCCCATTTTTTATGACAAATACTGTCTTATTCATATATATATATATATATGTATGTATGTATGTATGTATGTATGTATAAAATATGTTTTAATTTATTCTATTGCATTCTCCATTGTTGCTATTGTGTTCTCAAATGCACTAATTTTTTTTTATTCATATAAATATTGTTATAAGATATATAAGTGTCAACTTTTGATGAATAATGAATTTTAAAAAACTACAATAATTATGATCTGATATAAAAAAGTGATCCAAACATCACATTCAAATGTGTTAATAAAAATTTAATTAATATGAATATTGTTATAAGATGTGTCGACTTTTGATGAATAATGAATTTAGAAAAATCACAATAATTGCACTGTCACGGGTCGATGTTTCTAAAAAAGTAAAAAATAAACAACGATGTCTGTCAGGCACTGTACACCAGTGCTTTTGTATGCTGAAGCATACTAGTGCGTTTCTGCGACCTATGGGCACCGCACAAATACCAAAACCAATTAAAAGTATATATGTGTTTGTGCGATACAATGCACTAGTGATTTTATGTGAGACCACACAACGGTGAATTTGTAGGACGTATGGGCACCACACAAATACCAATACTAGTTATAAATATCGACGTGTTTGTTTGATACGATGCACCGATGCATTTCTATAAGTCTACATGCCGGTGGGTTGAGATGACCTATGGGCACCGCACAAATCCAAAGACCAATTGGTATGGCCCCGTGCGTTGTATCACCAACACTGCGCCCGATGTTTCTTTATACCTTGATGGCCCGGTGCAGGAACCTTCAACCGCTCCAGGGTGACCGTATAGATGACATGCACTGGTGCATTGAAACCTTAGTAGCGCACTAAGGAAAAAAACATCCGTAATAACCTTCAGCCGCCTAGTTTTTTTAGTTGTTTTAAATCTCCATTAAAAGCTTCGCCAAAACCTCCGTAACCATAAATGGATGTTGTAGAAAACGTTTTTTTGACAATTTTTTCCAATTTATAACATTAAAAACCTGCCTTATAACCTCCACTAGAGGGTTTTTTCCTTGTAGTACCATCAGATCATTTTCTTTATTTTCGTGGCCAACTTGTTAGATTAACATTTATCTTTTTCTCTCCACTGATAGATAGAGAATTGGTTGTATTTATGGTTATAAATGACAATAATGTGTCTAGTTTGGTTTTCATCTGATCATTTTCTTTATTTTGATGGAAAATTTGTGAGATAAACATTTATCTTTTCTCTTCGCAGATATTCTAATGCATATCAAATGCATAATTTGACACATATTAAGAATTATTTATCATGGCGTACTGGATGATCAACAGCGAGAATAATTTGTTTAGAGAAGACAAAGAGGATTTACTGAAAGTGATGGAGATGCTTGCTATAAAGGAACAAGTTGCTCACACACTCTTAATTCCTTATCGTTGGAAGTTTTTGATTTTACATGCAATTTCCCAAGGAAGAATGGAGTGGTTGTTTTCACAGCCACATGTTATGCTTACACTGGCATCAAAAAACTCTATAGTTACCATTTTCTGTGATATGTGTGTAGAGGAGGGGGACACCACAACGATGGATTGTGGTCACACTTTTTGCAATCTCTGTTGGACGCATCACTTTTAGAAAGTAAAGGATATGAATCCAATGCGAGTGACTATATATGGCTAAGAGATACACAGCAAAGGCTTTTGAGATCAAGATGTGCCATGTATTATTCTTATCCTTTTTCATTTCACATCTTTGACGATGATATAATGAGGGAAAAACTGACAGAAATAAAAAAAAAAAAACATTGAAGCAAGAACTCTTTGAAGATCATCAAGATCAAATAGAGGCAACAGTAGACAGGCTTTTAAAGATGATTTATGGAGATGAACAATTTCTTATCACCAACAAGAAAAAATTTATTGATCCGAGTGTCTTCATTCAAACAAGGTATGGAAATATGTCCTCTAAAAAATTAAATATGTCCTCTAAAAAACAAATAAAAACAAACGAAAAGCATATGCACTCAATGATTCAAAATGACAAGGTATGGTTATTACTTCTAGTCGTGTACCCTCTTGAAGTAAAATTTTCCTCAATGTGATGACTGTTTCAGTTCCTGCACATCAACACAGCTGCCCAACAATCGAACCACATTTATGTCTTTCACGTGAGATAGAATCATCGTTCAGAACACGCTTTATTCTATTTTTTTTAATTAAGATAAACATTTTCTGATTTACATTATAGCAATAAAATCTTCAATTTAGACACATATTACGTGCAGAACTATAGCATACCCCGATAACGTCACAGGAAAATGCATGGAGTTAGGAATTTTTTTTCAATAATTACGAATGTGTAACCTTATAAATTAACTTATATATTTCCGCATTAACCATTTAAATACCCATCATCATCAATTAGAGAAATATTTAGTAAAAATCATAGTGAGTTACACAACCATTAATTGTCCTTGTTGTAGCATATTAACATAAATTTCCTGCTATAACTATGCATCAATCCCATGATCATTTTAATTCAATTAGTAGATCACCTAATTGATAATATAAACATCACATCATGAAAGAAATTAACATCATGAAAATGACACAATGAACAATCACATAAATAGACACCGATATACCCTGGACACCCCGTAGGGTGAAAACCAACAAACGTTTAATTTTATTATTAAACGCTCGTGAGGGTTGTCACTCCTCACTCAATGGTTATAAGGGAGTCCATCCCTTGACCATTGTCATAAAATTTACATAGAAAAATAATATTAAATGAAACATAACTAGCTATAAGCTATTATAATCATCATGATACCATTTACCCACGAATCATCAATCTTTGTCTTCGTACTCGGGCTGTTTTCTTCAGGGGATCATTGTGCAATTAGAACTACTAAACCAGCATGGACTAACAACTCGTTATCTTCCACAATGTTAAACATGAAAATTCCTTTTCTCAAGTCATCCTTCTTTCTTGCCATTGATGTCATCAGCACACTTGATATCATGATTAGATAAAATATTAATAAACCAATAATCAATCTCTATTTGTGACACTTCAACAAATATTTGTACATATGTATAAAACATACCCACATTGACATTAGTTTCTTTATTTAGCATCATTTCACATGCATTAGTAGCAAATAAATCACTATCAAGAATCCTCTTTCTACCAAACACTAACAAAATCTTGCATGCACTTTAATATTATTTCCAAAAGAAAGCTAACATACTATATAATAATATTGTGGATGCAAATGCATAACAAGATTTTCAAGATAACTATCCCAACAAGCAATTTCTCTTTTTGCCTACTCTTATGTTTTCTTTTCAAAATGGATTAATGTAATAGATGTTACACTTATGCATGTGAATACATGTTATTTTCCAAAAACATATTTTCCACCCAAGATCTATTCATTATGGTTATTATGTGTAACAATTCCAGCTCTATTTCAAACACAGTTATCTTACAAGTTATAGTTTTGTGCATGAAGTAACATATCTTGTTCTTCCTACATGTAAAACATATATTTCTTTCCAAAAGAAACCAAATAAATATTTCATGGAAAAATAAATACATTTCTTTTCAAAGGGTCAAACGCATACCCCTTATTATTTCATGCATGCAAAGTGACATTTCCCTCTCATCCAAAAGATATAACCAATAACTATGCATAATATTCTCCCAAGATAAAGCTAATACCATAGCTAATCCCTTTAGGTTTGCAAAATACATATTATTTTTTCCAAAAGAGGGCTAACACAATAAATATTATGTGATTTCATCTTCGTTTTCTCTAGAAATCTAATACTCAAAACTATATTTTTCCCATTCATACAAGCATATATGTTTCTCTAAATAATCTTACATAATAAAGCATGTGATTACCCTTTTTCCTCTCCAAGAATTTAATCCAATAATGCATACACGGATATAATTTTCTCTTCTATTCATTTTGAAGAGTTTTAACACAACAATTATTTCCTTGCATACAATTATGTAATGTTCCAGATGGGAAAAAATAGGCTCAGTAAGGAATATATTAAGATATTCCACTATGGAATAACAGAAATATGGAATTACACCAATATATCTAAACAAAAGATATACTGGTAGGGCATTTATTGGATGGATCACCTTCACAAGGAAGGGCGAAATCCAGAGGCTTCCTGGCCCGTTCCAGACTCTGTCTATAGAAGAATGGTGAAACACAGCAAGTGTAGGAATGACAGACTCCTATTAGATTTTTCTACTCTCAGGAACTTTAGATCTACAGATCTAAACAATGGCTCCAAAAGAGAAGAAAAAACCAACCAAGGAAGAAATGGGAAATTCCACTCTCAGGAAAATCTACAATAGGCTCAAAGAGGACATTGTATAAGCAAGACAATGTGAAAATAACTCATCCTAGGGATGGTTTCCCTTATTTTAAGCTGTTTAGGACCTCCAAGAATAGTTTCAAAAATAATAAATGAGTTTAGAGGGTTTAAATAGATCTCCCACAATCAACACTAGCTGAAAATTAGCTAAAAGAAAGTGCTGGTAAATAGAGAAAATCTCCTTTAGGAATTGTGCAGTTTCTGTTGGAAGACACTAGAAATCAGACATTAGAATCATGTTACAGTATGGCATCAAGAAATAAGATCTATAATCAATTTCCTTGGTAGAAGCATTGGATTTACTTGAAGCAAGAGCAAGAATCCTTCAGAAATAATAGCAGAAACAAATGGAAAAGATGCAGGAAGACTTGACAACATTTTATATGAGGAATTTCAGCTGTTGTAGGTTAATATTCAGATATTCAATTGATATATGGTTGAAACATCAGATCCATACCAGATCTAGAACTACTCAACCTTCTTAACAACATCCCCTTGGGGTTTTGAAAAAATAAATAAGTGTAGATATAACTTTTAATACACCGAAATTTTTATTGCAAATAAATTCAATCATTATAAAATCATGGCCCATATGCAAACAAAAAGATTTTCAAAGAATATGGTTACTTATCCCTTGATGCATGCTTGGAATACTCTTCCTCTTCCTTGGCTCCATTCTCCATGTATTCTCCCCTTCCCCCCTCTATTTTCCTCATAGTCTTATAATAATCAGAATTAATAGAATGGAATAGATTTTATAAATCATACAAGTATTCCAACTTTTTTCTAAATCATAAAAGAATTCCATCTTTTCTAAATCATAAAAGCATTCCAGCTTTTCTAAATCATAAAATTATTCCATATTTTTTCTAAATCATAAAAGAATTCCATCTTTTCTAAATCATAAACGCATTCCAGCTTTTATAACTCACAAAAGAAATCCATAAATCTCTCATGCTTTTATTTTTAAAGGTATATTTTCTTTCTCCTTATGAGAAAAATATCACTTATTCAATTTTTTTTTTTCCAAAACTATTACTCATTATTTCTAAAACTCATAAAATATACCAACTTGGAAATATAATTTATTTACATAGAAGAATTTAAATTATTCTAAATAAAATAATTAAGAAATAATTCTTCCAATGTTCTTATAATTAAGAATTACAAGAATATTCTTCATGTAATATCAATATAATAATTAATAATATTTAATTATTTAATAACCCTCATTTTATGAGATTTTTTATGGTGGCTTACGCGAGGGATATTACAAACTTCCCCCCTTGAAGAAAACATCGTCCTCGTTGTTCTTCTCTTGTTGGAACATTAACCTTTAATTTTCATTACCAATTATTTAGGAAATGTAAAATAATACTTGAATCATAATACTTCCACAAAAACTCACGGAGAACTTAGCCCTTTAATCATCAAAAGTATAAGAAAACTCTATCAAGTGCATATTGTATTTTATTTAGGAGTTACACTAGTCTTTATTTCCCACTAATGTTTTTGGAAATTAATGTCTTTCTCTCCCATAATAATTTCAATCAAATTCAAACTCATGGCATTTATCTCCAAGAATTTCCATTACAATTTATTGTCTTTCTCTCCCACAGTAATTTCATTCAAATTAAAACTCATGGTATTAATCTCCGGCCATGTTACTCTAATATGTCAGGAATTTAAAGTTCAATAAATCATTATTTTATCTAACATGAGTTATTTCAGTCGCCCATATATTTCAATTAATTTCCTCTATGCATGCATATAGATCAGTCATTTATGACATGTTCATTTGCTCATAAAAACACAACCTATTTCATCAAAATTGTTGCTAAGGTAATTTAATATACCATGCATGCAAAACTATAACACATGCAACAAATTTGAGACACGAAATTTACATTCTATTGTAACATCCAACATCTTTAGATAATTTTGAGCAGAGACATAATTTCATCTAACCGTAGTTAATTTCTGGGAATTATTGAGGAACCGAGCATATTCCACCCAACCGTGAACTATCTCCAATAGTTACCCACTGAGCTAAGATCTACTTGCCACTAGAATCAACAACCTCATTAATTCCTTGGTGATTTCTTCCAAACAGATTTTTAGCAGCGTCCTGCTTCAAGGTCTGCCAACCTTTTTGCCTAGGCCTTTTTTTTTTATACTTTTCGAAAAACATATTCTTCTTTTTCTTTAAAGCATTTCCTTCTCTCCTGCTATGCTTTATTTTACCCCACTTAGTATTTATCTCCAGCTAAGTCATTAACATAATACTTCTCTCCCATTATGTTAATATTTCCTCGTTATTATTTTCTCCTCGGGAATTTTAGGAGACTTTTAGGGAAGGTCCATGTTGAACTTAACCACCAATAGCTTTTCATAAGCTAGCAAGAAGTCTTCTAAAACTCTAGAGTTATTTCCTGAATACCCCAACCAAAGTATTCATTAACTCAATAATAAAATAAAATATTACCTCATTACATCAGTCCCATCATGGCTTCCATAGCCATTGAATCCAATAAAAATTCAATGTCTAAAAATAGTCAATATCTACAAATCAATTGTAATTTACCTAATTGTCCATTTGCATATTATAATTAAGGAAAAGGAACATTTATGTACACCATCCATCTATACTTGACCCACAACATGGGTCCCACAATTTGTCAAATTACATTGACAAAAATTCATCACATGTAATATACATGGTATACATTCCAAATTTCCACATAATAATAATCATGTAACTTAGAAAAAAGACATTAACATATCTTGCATACCATAGCATTGTACTTTATTTAAGGTCTCACCTTAGCAACCATCAATCTTGTAGAGAACTAATAGTCCCATTGAACAGTAGAACAAAAAATGAGATTTTTTGGTTTCCTTACCATTAGCTTGCAGCCATGTAAGCAACAACCATTAAGGATTTTTCGGAAAATAATTTTGCAATCATGCAATCTACAACCACTGTATACTTTTATCAAATAGTGTGCAAGCATGCTATCTACAACCAATTCGACATTCCAACAAACAGTTTGCAAGCATACAATATAGATCCATCTTGGAGTTATAACAAAAAATTGCAAGCATGAAATATATGGTCAATGAGACATTCTACTAAATATTTGGCAAGCATACCATCTACCGCCATTGAGGGACTAGTTAGCAGACATGAAATAAATTTCCATAAATATGTTCAAAATTTTCAGAGAGAGTAAAAATTGAATTTATACAATAGCATGAATCATATTCATATCATCAATGGTAAAATTTCTACCCACAACACAACCAACAATCCCTACAGGAGTGTCTAATCAGAAAAATCGACCAAATTATGGATCCAAGTCTAAAAATAACTTTTTCTTGGTATCGACATGAGGGTTACATGATCTCAAGGTATGAATACCCATTGATGTTAAGATGAATCATATGCAATTATTTAAAACAACAAAACTGTGGATCTCAATTACCACTTTTTGTCGAACACATGGAATGTAAACTTTCCTCTACAACTCTAAATGAAGAAAGAGAACCCACAATTATGCTATTATGATTTTTTTCATTGAATTTAAGTTTACTATGTGAGTTCCACTTCACTTGTTGATTATTTTTAACAACTAAAGAGGTTCGTTCAATTTTGTTTTTTTTTTTGAACATTCCATTGTCCTCTTCAGGGTCAACCCCAACTTCTAAATTATATAGTTATCACACCAAAAATATATGCATTCATTATTTATAAGCAGTGCATGGTAACTTTAGTCATGTTTTCTCCCTTTTTTTTTCTTATGCACCATAATATTTTTTTCTAATATTATGCATGCAAACATTGGTAATTAATACACACTATAACTGGTGTGTTCTCAAGATGGTTCATATGTAAAATAGAGGTTTTATTGTCTTTTATCCTCATCCATATTCAAATTTAATGAGCACAACTTTTAAAGAAACATTGTAACTTTCTACTCTTACATGCAGTCATTAATCATGCAACATGCATCTCATGTTAATTGTAGTATACTATAGGTTTAATTAAAATCATACCTGAGATGATTCCCACTAGAATCATACCTCTACTTCTTCTTTTCATAATGATTCTCAAAGGGCACCAGTGTTGCAACCTTTTTCTTTAATACCATTTGTAACATACCCCGATAACCTTGCAGGAAAATGCGTGGAATTAGGAATTTTTTTTCAATAATTACCAATGTGTAACCTTATAAATTAATTTATATATTTATGCATTAAAAATTTAAATACCCATCATCATAATTTAGAGAAATATTTAGTAAAAATCATAGTGAGTTACACAACCATTAATTGTCCTTGTTGTAGCATATTAACTTATATTTCCTGCTATAACTATGCATCGATCCCATGATCATTTTAATTAAATTAGTAGATCACCTAATTGATAATATAAACATCACATCATGAAAGAAATTAACATCATGAAAACGACATAGTGAACAATCACATAAATAGACACTCATATACCCTGGAAACCTCGTAGGGTGAAAACCAACAAACATTTAATTTTATTATTAAACGTTCATGAGGGTTGTCACCCCTCACTCAATGGTTATAAGGGAGTCCATCCCTTGACCATTGTCATAAAATTTACATATAAAAATAATATTAAATGAAACATAATTAGCTATAAGCTATTATAATCATCATGATACCATTTACCCACGAATCATCAATCTTTGTCTTTGTATTCAGACTGTTTCGTTCAGGGGATCATTGTGCAATTGGAACTACTAAACTTGCATGGACTAAAAACTATTTATCTTCCACAATGTTAAACGTGAAAATTCCTTTTCTCATGTCATCCTTATTTCCTGCCATTACTTTCATCAGCACACTTGATATCATGATTAGATAAACTATTAATAAACCAATAATCAATCTCTATTTGTGACACCTCAACAAATATTTGTACACATGTATAAAACATACCCACATTGACATTAGTTTCCTTATTTAACATCATTTCACATGCATTAGAAACAAATAAATCACTATCAAGCATCCTCTTTCTACCAAACACTAACAAAATCTTGCATGCACTTTCATATTATTTTCAAAAGAAAGCTAACATACTATATAATAATATTGTGCATGCAAATGCATAACAAGATTTTCAAGATAACTATCTCAACAAGCAATTTATCTTTTTTCGTACTCTTATGTTTTCTTTTCAAAATGGATTAATTGAATAGATGTTATACTTGTACATGTGAATACATGTTCTTTTCCAAAAACATATTTACCAGCCAAGATCTATTCATAATGGTTATTATGTATAACAATGCCAACTCTGTTTCAAACAAAGTTATCATACAAGTTATATTTTTGCGCAGGCAATAACATATCTTTTTCTTCCTACATGTAAAACGTATATTTCTTTCCAAAAGAAACCAAACAAATATTTCATGGAAAAATAAACACATTTCTTTTCAAAGGTTCAAACAGATACCCCTTATTATTTCATGCATGCAAAGTGACATCTCCCTCTCATCCAAAATATATAACCAATAAATATGCATAATATTCTCCCAAGATAAATCTAATACCATAGCTAATCACGTTAGGTTTACAAAATACATATTATTTTTCCCAAAAGAGGGCTAACACAATAAATATTATGTGATTTCATCTTCATTTTCTCTAGAAATCTAATACTCAAAACTATATTTTTCCCATGCATACAAGCATATATGTTTCTCTAAATAATATTACATAATAAATAATGTGATTACCCTTTTTCCTCTCCAAGAATCTAATCCAATAATGCATACAAGGATATATTTTTCTCTTCTATTCATTTTGAACAGTTTTAACACAATAATTATTTCCTTGCATACAATTATGTAATGTTCCAAATGGGAAAAAATAGGCTTAGTAGGTAATATCTTAAGATATTCTACTATGGAATCACAAAAATATGGAATTACACCAATAGATCTAAACCAGAGATAGACTGGTAGGGATTTTATTGGATGCATCACCTTCACAAGGAAGGGTGAAATCCAGAGGCTTCATGGCCCATTCCAGACTCTGTCTATATAAGAATGGTGAAACACAGCAAGTGTGGGAATGAAACACTCCTCTTATATTTTGATGCTCTTAGGAACCTTAGATCTACATATCTAAACAATGGATCCAAAATAAAAGAAAAAACCAACGAAGGAAGAAACAAGAAATTCCACTCTCAGGAAAATCTGCAATAGGCTCAAAGAGGACGCTGTATAAGAAAGACAGTGTGAAAATAATGCATCCTAGGGATGGGTTACCTTATTTTAGGCTGTGTGGGACCTCCAAGTAGAGTTTCAACAAAAATAAATGATTTTAGAGGGTTTAAACAGATCTCCCACAATCAACACTAGTTGAAAATCAGCTAAAAGAAAGTGTTGGTAAATAGAGAAACTCTCCTTTAGGAATTACGCAGTTTCTACTGGAAGACACTAGAAATTAGATATTAGACTCGTGTTATAGCATGGCATCAAGAAATCAGATCTATAATCAAGTTCCTTGGTAGAAGCATTGGATTTACTTGAAGCAAGAGCAAGAATCCTTCAGAAATAATAGCAAAAACAAATGGAAAAGCTGCAGAAAGACTTGACAACATTTTATATAAGGAACTTCAGATGCTGTAGGTTAATATTCAGATCTTCAACTGATACATGGCTGAAACATTAGATCCATACCAGATCTGGAACTACTCAGCCTTCTTAACAAAATCCCCTTGCGGTTTTATCAAAATTAATAAGTGTAGATATAGCTTTTAATACACTGAAATTTTTATTGCAAATAAATTCAATCATTATAGAATAATGGCCCATATGAAAAAAAAAATATTTTCAAAGAATATGGTTACTTATCTCTTGATGCATGCTTGGAATACTCTCTTCCTCTTCCTTCGCTCCATTCTCCATGTATTCTCCCCTTCCCCCTTCTATTTTCCTCATAGTCTTATAATAATTAGAATTAATAGAATGGAATAGATTTTATTTTATTTTTTTCCAAGGAAAAAAGCGAAATTTTCATTAAACATAAAAAGTTACAAGTATATGCCAAAGGCATTCCGTTTTCTGTATGACGAAGTCATAGAGCTGCTACAAAAAGAACAGACCTTTCTGTGTCTCATGATCTGGCTTAAGTTCAGCTGAAAAGACGAATTATCAGTTTTGTTTTCAGCCCATTATGCACTCAGTACAAGCCAAAATAAAGTGATCCAACTGTGTATGTCCCTTTACTATTTTCTGGGCTTCCTCTTAAGAGGAAAACAACCCAAAATGAAAATAGCAAAAGACATATTTCAAAAACTGTGACAATGTTTCACCAACAAGTAGTTCAGAACATAATACCATAGGTTCCAATTGTTTATGCTAAAACATATGAAAAAAAACAAACAGAACAAAATATTTAACTGAACGGATGATAGACATTAAGTGCATGGAGGTTGATCCGACACACGGATCTGTCCCTGATCTTCTTCCACTACTTTCCAACTGCCCATAGCTTGATGTAAACCTTCTTTAATAAGGGTATCTATTGTACTGTTTCGCTCCCTGTAGATATGACCGATTGAAAATACATTTAAAGAGCTCTTTAAGGACATAATTTCTTCAAGCAAAGGTCTAAGCATATAACTGTGACATCTACTTTGTCCGTTGACCCAATTAACAACAGATAAAGAGTCTCCAAAGATCTGAACTGTAAGAATGTGCCTGTGAATAAGACAGCATAGAAGGAGTTTTAAGGCTGAAAGTTCTGCATAATTATTTGTCCCTGTGCCTAGCCCTACAGATGCTTTTAAAGACTTGGTTTTGCTTAAATGTATGATCATTCCTGCTCCTGTTGTGTTGTTCTATGAGGCTCCATCGAAATATGCCCATGGAATCCCTTCTCGGATCTGTTCCTCCCTAATATGCCTGGTGTTGCTTCCTTCCTCTGAATCTGGGATACTTTCAAGGATAGCAGAACTTTGAATTGCAATTGATTCAACTGTGGTTTCCTTCTCCATGAAAATACTCCAATTTCTTGCAATCCATATTCCCCAGCATATGATAGGAGGAAGAATTCTCATTTTCCAACTGGGGTAGTTGCGCCACCATTTTTCCCAAACCTCTTGAACATTTCTCCCCTCCCATTCAATCCTTTTCCCTATGAGTTTCCCGACCTCTGCCCAGACTGATTTGACGAAAGGGCATGCAAGGAATATATGGCTTATATTCTCGGAGTCCGACTTGCATAGAGAGCATCTCCCCGGCCCTTGCTTGTACCTAGCTGGAAGCAAATCCCAAGTAGGAATTTTTCTTTTTAAAATGCACCAAAAGAATAATCTAGCTTTTGCTGGGCATTTTAGTTTCCAGATTAGCTTGTCCCACCATTCTGGTTCTCCCCATCCTTTTTTGTTCATTAAAAATTTATAACCGAATTTTGGGGAGTACGATCCATTTTCCGCGTGTGCCCAGACCAGCTGATCCTATCTGTCCCTTAACCTTACATTGGACCGAGTTAATTCCTCAGTGAATACCTTCCATTCGTTCCACCAGGCTGGGCGAAGACCTAACTCTTCACCAGATTTCCAGGCTTGCCCCCAAATCGTTGAGAAACCAATTTTCTCAACTTGACTTAGATGCCTGATACCTTTGGATTCTAGATGTCTGATTAGACCTAGAGAAAGAGCATATTTTTCATTACATCCAACCCAAGGATCTTTCCCTATCTTCATGTTTTCCCCATTCCCAATCTGCCATGCCAGCCCTTGTTCTATCACCTTGAAAGCCTCCACAGTGGCTTTCCACACCACCGAACCATTTTTCTCCTTCTTACTTTCCTTCCTTATGCATTCTTCTAGTGGTGTGGGGTCAATATATTTCCTTTTAACCACTTTTGTCCAGAGATTCTCCATTTTGATTATTCTCCATCTTGATTTTGCTGCCAGAGATGTACTGAAATTCGTAAGGTTTTTTATCCCCCATCCACCCCATTCTTTTGGTCTTGCTATTTTATCCCAGGCTACCCATGGAAGAACAGATTCCTCCTTTGAGCCTGCCCAGAGGAACCTACTGCAAATCCTATTTATCTTCCTTAGAATCCCCTTTGGAACCCATGTTAATGCAGCCCAGTAGACTGGCATGGCTAGCAGCACTGATTTGATTAAATTCAGTCTTCCTGCTTGGGAGAGCCATTTGTAACTCCATTGAGATATTTTGGATTCAGTTTTGGCCACCAGCTAGTTTCAATCTTGGTTCCTATATGCGTTAGGCTTCAGCCAAAATCCTAAGTATTTGAAAGGATTCTCCATGCTGCGTACTTCAAAGCGAAGTAGGACAGATATCTAGTTTTTCTCATTTCTGTTTAAACCTTCAGTGATAAGCTGGGACTTTCTATAATTTATTTGCATTCCAGTCGCTTTCATGAACAGATCCAGAATATCTTTTAATTCCTTAATTTCATTCAGACTTCCATTTGTGAACAGTAAGATGTCGTCCACAAACAAGAGATGTGTGATAAACATGTTGACTGCTACTTCCAATCCTTTTATTGCTCCCTCTCTTTTGGCTGATTGAATTAGGTGACTCAGGCCTTCTGCCACCAAAAGGAAAAGCAGGGACGATAAGGGGCACCCTTGTCTTAACCCCCTGAAGCTTTTGAAGAAAGGAGTGGCTGCACCATTTATTAGAATTGCAAAGTTTACATTGGAGATGCATTCCATTATCCATCTGATGAATTCATATTTAAATCCTAAATGGGTAAGTAGCATCCTTATATAAACCTAGTTTATTCTATCATATGCTTTTGATAAGTCAATTTTTATCACTGCTCCCTTTCTTTTCATTTTCTTGACACTGTGGATAGTTTCCTGTGCCACTCCTATAGCTTCATGTATCTGTCGACCATCCAAAAAACCAAACTGCTCATTTGTAATGCATCTTGAAAGAATTGGTTTTATCCTTACTGCTATCAATTTGGCAATGATTTTCTAAATACAGTTGCATAAAGATATAGGCCTGAAGTCTTCAAATGAGTCTGTATTCTCCTTCTTCGGGATAAGTGCTATAAAATTTGTGTTGAAGGGGCTGTATACCTCTCCTTTCCTCCTAGACTCTTCCACTACCTCTGTTAGTTCTGTCCCAATTTGTTCAAAAAAATGTTCGAATAGCTCTATGGTCCATCCGTCCGGACCTGGGCTTTTATCTTTTGCCATTGATTTTATAACACTTTCTACTTCCTCCTTTGAGACTTCATACATTAGACTCTCTGCCTCCTCGTCCTCTACATATCTGGGGAAGCATTGGGCAGTCCTGATAATTTCTGCTAATGTGATTTCCCCTTGATCCGCAACCAGGCTCTGAAAGTGATTCCTCCCCAGGAGAGAAAGTTCCTCGAAAGTGTTAGCCTCTTCACCCTCCTCATTTTTTAGCTTCCATATTGTATTTGAATTTTTTCGCCCTTTTGCATAGTTGTGGGAAAACTTCATGTTTTCATCCCCAGCCTTCAGCCATATTGCCCTGCTCCTTAGCCTTCGTTCCTCTTCTTTTGACAGTAGAATTTGGTCCCTCTGTTTTTCTAGCAGTAAAATTTTCTCTTTTGACTCCTGTGATTTGTAGCCGTTTGTCTCTGTACATTCCATCCTTTGGAGATCTTCGTTAATGAGGACTAAATCCTCTTTCTGTCTCTCCCTCCTTGACTTTGCCCATTCAATAGTTTCTTTTTTTAACTTTTTAAAATTTTCCATGAACAAAAAACCTTTCCCCTCCTGGGATCTTCCATCTGGATGGATCCAAGTTTCCTTGAATAACTTTTCATAGGATTCCTCTTGCAACCATGTTGCATTGAATTTAAAAGGTGATGCTGGTTTCCTAGGTAGTTTGGATAACTCTAGGAAGATCGGGAAATGGTCCGAGTTTCCCCCCTCTCCCACCCACTGCCGAAACATGGGAATACTGGCAGTCAAGTCTTCACTCAAAAGAAATCGATCCAGCCTCTTTGCAATTCTGGCCTCTCCTACTCTTCGGTTCCTCCATGTGGGTTTCATTTTAATGAGATTTATGTCTATTAGATTATGAGAGGTTATGGATCTTTGAAATATATCTTCCGTCGGACCCCAGGTTTTGGCCCTCCCTAAAGAGAAGTTGATGTCTCCACCCAGTACCATGTTGCTTCTTCCCATTATATCTTTTGACAGAAGGTCGTTCCAGAACTCCATCCTTCCCTGACAGGGCCCATATATATTTACAATTGTAAGAGGAACATCAAGATCTGTAGATTGAATCTTTGCTCCCATAGCACGTTGCAAACCCCACTGATTTAAAATTCTCACCCTTCCTTCTTTGTACCCTATAGCCAATCCTCCCGAGTGGCCGAAAGAGTCCATAGCACAGAACCGCCACCCCGGAAGTAGAGCTGTAAGAGCTTTTTCTACTTCAGCGCTGTTGCCTAAAGTTTCTTGCAGAAGGATATAATCCGGTTTGGAACTCAGTACCAACTCCTTTAAGGCCAGTTTTTTGGGTTTACTAGCTAACCCCCTACAGTTCCAGGATAACAGGATCATTTAATTACTGTCTCTTGGGGGTTCACAGCTCTAAGCGCCCCATGAATTGTCATTTGTTTCCCATCTGCAACATCAATCTTTGCTCTAACCTTGGCATTAGATAAACTCGATTTCCTACCCCTCACTTTCTTTATTTGAGGAGAGGTTCGACCTATTCCTCCAAACGATCCTAGACGCTCAGGCTTTTTATCTAGGGATCTTAGGTTATAATGGAAGGTAAGGGAGGCCGAGACCGGTTTAGCTTCCTTAGGAGGTTCATCCTCACAGTTCAGACCAATGGAGGGGATGGCAGCCGTGATATTTTCAACAAAATTTTCAATATGTAATTGATCATCCAGCGGGCGTTTTTTAGTATTCAAACTAGTAATCAAGCAATCATCTTTAGATTCAGAAAAAGTTAAAGATGGGTTACTTGAGTCTAGTCTCATACCCGGAAGGTCTTCAGCTGGAGATGTACTCATGGAGGCTGGAAATTCATTGATAGGCTTCTGAGTCGGGCTTTCATTGACAGGCTCTGATCTAAGCGTTCTTTCTTTATCGGGTTCTGTTTCGTTCCTTCCATCCCTGCCGGGAGAGCTGACTAGGATCTATTCTAATTCCTTCTCCCCCAGCTGACAGTCCACCTCCATCGACTCCGTCACCGGGTTCTTCTTTATTTCCAAATCCTGAACATGATGTTCCTGATCCGCGTACATGCCTTCATCCTCCGGCGGTTTCTACTTCCTTCTTCTGCGTTTCCCCAAGGGACAGTCTCTTGCTAGATGTCCGTAGACATGGAATCTATGACATCTGAAAGGGAGATGCTCATAGTCAAGAATTTGCTCGAAAACATATTCTCTGTACTGTATGTTTATCTTTTCTGCCAGTCCTCCCCTGGGGTTTAGATTTACCAGTATCCAGGCCATCGCCATATTTTGGGTTTGAAGAAACGACATGTCCGCCTCCAGAAAGGTGCCCAGCCTGTTCCCAATAGACCTAAAAACCGATTCTACCCAGAGGAATGAGGGAAATCCTGGGGCTCGCACCCAAACTGGAAATGTATCTGTCCTTTCATGCATAGCATCAAACATTGGGCTCCATCTCTTGAATAAAATCGGACAATTGCCAAAATCCTAGTTTCTCACCATCACCCAGTCCGCCGCTTCTTTATTTTCAAATCTCACCCTGAACCATCCTTTTGCCAGAGCCGCGACCTTGAATTCTTTGACTAGATCCGTCTTCCATACCTGCTCTCCCCATTTTTTAATGAATTGAGTTGTATGATTCTTCCCCCTCGCTCTTCCAACTAGGGTGCATTCGGCCACTTCTATTGCCTCCTCCACCTGAACATCCATACCCAACACTAAGTTGTCTTCAATGTCCTTCTTCTTAATGGGTTTCGATTTTTTCCTTTTCTCCCCTGACTTATTTACCACCAAACCCTCCTCCCCGGCCTGAGTGTTTACGGTCTTCTGGGGTACCCCTTCTTGCTGGTTTGAGGACGTCCTCTGCGTGCTAATTTCTGGATCTGCATCGCCTCCTGAAAATTTCTTTAACCCACCTATACGTTCATGCACCTCTTTGAGTCTCTCATTGCCGGATCTAATGAGACTGGATCTCGGATCCACATACTCTCCAGTTTCAGTAATAGTCGCAGCTGGGATCCAGCTAGGGTTTACTAGATTCTCGGCATTAATGGGTCTAATAACTGCCGGGCCTCGTTCACTATCTGCACTGGTTCAGATCCCTCGGGCCGCCCCCAAGTCTACAATATCCTCAAGTCCCCCTGAAAGTATTGGGCTCGAGATCAAACCCTTCCCTCTCCTTCCTTGAATCAGTCGAGGGATAGCGCATTGACTGTATTCATTCCTTAAGCTCTCCTCCTGAAGCCCCTTTGTGTCGGATTTTCCTTGCACCTCCGGATCGAGTCTTTCTTCTAGCGAAACTCTAGGGCTTATATTGTAAACAGTTCCTTCCACAGAAGGCTTCACACACCCCTGGCTGCCTACTTCCACGAAATACCAATCCACATTTTGAGCTGTAAGCTCCTTCCCCCAAACAGAAAGTATGTCCTCCGACGATGGTTCCAGGTCGAGAGCCTCCCAATGTTTAACCATGGTTAAAACCTGCATGCAAACCCTAGAAACTGCCAGCGGCTTGTTCCTCACTAAACGAAATAGATCGTGACTTCCGGTTCCGGTGCCAACACATGGGTATCAGACCTTTTGGATGGAAACCCTTTTCCCACCTAGAAACCCTATTAAAAAAAAACCCCGCCTGTCACAGTCTTGTCTTCCTTCTGTCTATCGTTCCACAGCTTCCACGTTGTCTTTGTTCGTACTGACACCTTCCCACATCATTCCTTCCAGCTCCTGCCAAGTTCTACGCCCTTGGCCAGGGCAGCCATGCCTACCCTACCCTGGCATCAACCTGTGATCTCCTTTCGGCTCCATGCGCTCCTTCATCCCACCGGTTTGATCCCATTCGAATGGAATAGATTTTATAAATCATGCAAGTACTCCAAATTTTTTCTAAATCATAAAAGAATTCCATCTTTTCTAAATCATAAAAGAACTCCAGCTTTTCTAAATCATAAAAGTATTCCAGCTTTTTTCTAAATCATAGAATAATTCCATCTTTTCTAAATCATAAAAGCATTCGAGCTTTTCTAACTCACAAAAGAAATCCATAAATCTCTGATGCTTTTATTTTTAAAGGTAGATTTTCTTTCTTCTTATGAGAAAAATATCACTTATTCATATTTTTTTCCAAAACTATTACTCGTTATTTCTAAAACTCATAAAATATAACAACCTGGAAATATAATTTATTTCCATAGAAGAATTTAAATTATTCTAAATAAAATAATTAAGAAATAATTCTTCCAATATTCTTATAATTAAGAATTACAAGAATATTCTTCATGTGATATCAATATAATAATTAATAATATTTAATTATTTAATAACCCTCATTTTATGAGAGTTTTTACGGTGGCTTACGTGAGGGATATTACAAACTCCCCCCCTTAAAGAGAAAATCGTCCTCGTTGTTCTTCTCTTGTTGGAACATTAACCTTTAATTTTCATTACAAACTATTTAGGAAATGTAAAATAATACTTAAATCATAATACTTCTACAAAAACTCAAGGAGAACATAGCCCTTTAATCATCAAAAAGATAAGAAAATTCTATCAAGTGCATGTTGTATTTTATTTAGGAGTTACACTAGTCTTTCTTTCCCACTAATGTTTTTGGAAATTACTGTCTTTCTCTCCCACAATAATTTCAATCAAATTCAAACTCATGGTATTTATCTCCAACCATTTCCTTTGCAAATTACTGTCTTTCTCTCCCACAGTAACTTCATTCAAATTCAAACTCATTGCATTAATCTTCGGCCATGTTCCTCTAATATGTAAGGAATTTAAAGTTCAATAAATCATTATTTTATCTAACATGACTTATTTTAGTCACCTATATATTTCAATTAATTTCCTCTATGCATGCATATAGATCAGTCATTTATGACATGTTCATTTGCTCATAAAAACACAACCTATTTCATCGAAATTGTTGCTAAGGTAATTTAATATATCGTGCATGAAAAACTATAACACATGCAACAACTTTGAGACATGAAATTTACAGTCTATTGTAACATCCAACATCTTTAGATAATTTTGAGCATGGACATAATTTAATCTAACCATAGTTAATTTCTGGGAATTATTGAGGAACCAAGCATATTCCACCCAACCATGAACTATCTCCAATATCGAGCTAAGATCTACTTGTCACTAGAATCAACAACCTCATTAATTCCTTGGTGATTTCTTCCCAGCAGATTTTTAGCAGTGTCATGCTTTAA
Source organism: Pinus albicaulis (assembly GCA_034641835.2). NCBI lineage: Eukaryota > Viridiplantae > Streptophyta > Pinopsida > Pinales > Pinaceae > Pinus > Pinus albicaulis. The sequence continues at coordinate 1,396,598,425 of CM076584.1, forward strand.
GGTCTGCCAACCTTTTTGCCTAGGCCTTTTCGTTTTATATATTTCAAAAAATATATTCTTCTTTTTCTTTAAAGCATGCCTTTCTCTCCCGCTATGCTTTATTTTACCCCACTTAGTATTTATCTCCAACTAATTCATTAACATAATCTTTCTCTCCCATTATGTTAATATTTCCTCTTTACTATTTTCTCCTCGGGAATTTTAGGAGACTTTTAGGGAAGGTCCATGTTGAACTTAACCACCAATAGCTTTTCATAAGCTGGGAAGAAGTCTTCTAAAACTTTAGAGTTATTTCCTGAATACCCCAACCAAAGTATTCATTAACTCAATAATAAAATAAAATATTACCTCATTACATCAGTCCCATCATGGCTTCCATAGCCATTGAATCCAATAAAAATTCAATGTCTAAAAATAGTCAATATCTACAAATTAATTGTAATTTACCTAATTGTCCATTTTCATATTATCATTAATGAAAAGGAACATTTATGTACAAGTTCCATCTATACTTGACCCACAACATGGGTCCCACAATTTGTCAAATTACATTGACAACAATTCATCACATGTAATATACATGGTATACATTCCAAATTTCCACATAATAATAATCATGTAACTTAGAAAAAATACATTAAAATATCTTGCATACCATAGCAATGTACTTTATTTAAGGTCTCACCTTAGCAACCATCAATATTGTAGAGAACTAACAGTCCCATTGAACACTAGGACACAAAATGTGAATTTTTTCTTTCCTTACCATTAGCTTGCAGCCATGTAAGCAACAACCATTAAGGATTTTACGGAAAATAATTTTTCAATCATGCAATCTACAACCACTGTATACTTTTATCAAATAGTGTGCAAGCATGCAATCTACAACCAATTCGACATTCCAACAAATAGTTTGCAAGCATGCAATCTACATCCATCTTGGAATTATAACAACAATTTGCAAGCATGAAATATATGGTCAATGAGACATTCTACCAAATATTTGGCAAGCATACCATCTACCGCCATTGAGGGACTAGTTAGCAGACATGAAATAAATTTCCATAAATATCTTCAAAATTTTTAGAGATAGTAAAAATAGAATTTATAGAATAACATGAATCATATTCATATCATCAATGGTAAAATTTCCGCCCACAACACAACCAAGAATCCCTACGGGAGTGTCTAATCAGAAAAATTGACCAAATTATGGATCGAAGTCTAAAAATAACTTTTTCTTGTAATCATCATGAGGGTTACATTACCTCAAGGTATGAATACACATTGATGTTAAGATGAATCATATGCAATTATTTAAAACAACAAAACTATGGATATCAATTACCACTTTTTGTTGAACACATGGAATGTAAACTTTCCTCTACAACTCTAAATGAAGAAAGTGAACCCATAATTATGCTACTATGATTTTTTTCATTGACTTTAAGTTTACTATGTGAGTTCCACTTCACTCGTTGATTATTTTTAACAACTGAAGAGGTTCATTCAATTTTGTTTTTTTTTCAACATTCCATTGTCCTCTTCAGGGTCAACCCCAACTTCTAAATTATATATTTATCACACTAGCAATATATGCATTCATTATTTATAAGCAGTGCATGGTAACTTTATTCATGTTTTCTCCCTTTTTTTTTCTTATGCACCATAATAATTTTTTCTAATATTATGCATGCAAATGTTGGTAATTAATCCACAATATAACCGGTGAGTGCTCAAGATGGTTCATATGTACAATAGAGGTTTTATTTTCCTTTATCCTCATCCATATTCAAATTTAATGAGCACAACTTTTAAAGAAACATTGTAACTTTCTACTCTTACATGCAGTCATTAATCATGCAACATGCATCTCATGTTAATTGTAGTATACTATAGGTTTAGTTAAAATCATACCTGAAATGATGCCCACTAGCATCATACCTCTACTTCTTCTTTTCATAATGATTCCCAAAAGGCACCAGTCTCGCAACCTTTTGCTTTGATACCATTTGTAACATACCCCGATAACCTCGCAGGAAAATGCATGGAGTTAGGAATTATTTTTTAACAATTACGAATGTGTAACCTTATAAATTACTTTACATATTTTTGCATTAACCATTATAATACCCATCATCATCACTTAGAGCAATATTTATTAAAAATCGTAGTGAGTTACACAACCATTAATTGTCCTTGTTGTAGCATATTAACTTAAATTTCCTGCTATAACTATGCATCAATCCCATGATCATTTTAATTCAATTAGTAGATCACCTAATTGATAATATAAACATCACATCATGAAAGAAATTAACATCATGAAAATGACACAATGAACAATCACATAAATAGACACCGATATACCTTGGAAACCCCATAGAGTAAAAACTAGCAAACGTTTAATTTTATTATTAAACGCTCATGAGGGTTGTCACTCCTCACTCAATGGTTATAAGGGAGTCCATCCCTTGACCACTGTCATAAAATTTACATAGAAAAATAATCTTAACCGAAACATAGCTAGCTATAAGCTATTATAATCATCATGATACCATTTACCCACGAATTATCAATCTCTGTCTTTGTAGTCGGACTATTTTCTTCAGGGGATCATTGTGCAATTGGAACTACTAAACCTGCATTGAATAACAACTCTTTATCTTCCACAATGTTAAACTTGAAAATTCCTTTTCTCAAGTCGTCCTTCTTTCCTTCCATTGCTGTCGTTAGCACACTTGATATCATGATTAGATAAAATATTAATAAACCAATAATCAATCTCTATTTGTGACACTTCAACAAATATTTGTACGCATGTATAAAACATACCCACATTGACATTAGTTTCCTTATTTAACATCATTTCAGATGCATTAGTAGCAAATAAATCACTATCAAGCATCCTCTTTCTACCAAAAACTAAAAAAATCTTGCATGCACTTTCATATTATTTCCAAAAGAAAGCTAACATACTATATAATAATATTGTGCATGCAAATGCATAACAAGATTTTCAAGATAACTATCCCAACAAGCAATTTCTCTTTTTTCCTACTCTTATGTTTTCTTTTCAAAATGGATTAATGCAATAGATGCTATACTTATGCATGTGAATACATGTTCTTTTCCAAAAACATATTTTCCACCCAAGATCTATTCATAATGGTTATTATGTATAACAAGGCCAACTCTATTTCAAACAAAGTTAACATACAAGTTATATTTTTGTGCATGCAGTAACATATCTTGTTCTTCCTACATGTAAAACATATATTTCTTTCCAAAAGAAACCAAATAAATATTTCATGGAAAAATAAACACATTTATTTTCCAATGGTCAAACGCATACCACTTATTATTTCATGCATGAAAAGTGACATTTTCCTCTCATCCAAAAGATATAACCAATAACTATGCATAATATTCTCCCTAGATAAAGCTAATACCATAGCTAATCCCTTTAGGTTTGGAAAATACATATTATTTTTCCCAAAAGAGGGCTAGCACAATAAACATTATGTGATTTCATCTTCGTTTTCTCTAGAAATCTAATACTCAAAACTATATTTTTCCCATGCATACAAGCATATATGTTTCGCTAAATAATATTACATAATAAAGCATGTGATTACCCTTTTTCCTCTCCAAGAATCTAATCCAATAATGCATACAAGGATATGTTTTTCTCTTCTATTCATTTTGAAGAGTTTTGACACAATAATTATTTCCTTGCATACAATTATGTAATATTCCAAATGGGAAAAAATAGACTCAATAGGGAATATCTTAAGATATTCCACTATGGAGTCACAGAAATATTGAATTACACCAACAGATCTAAACCAGAGATAGACTGGTAGGGCATTTACTGGGTGCATCACCTTCACAAGGAAGGATGAAATCCAGAGGCTTCTTGGCCCGTTCCAGACTCTATCTATAGAAGAATGGTGAGACACAGCAAGTGTGGAAATGACAGACTCCTTTTAGAGTTTGTTGCTGTAATATTCCCAATTAGCAACAACTAATTGGAATATTCTATTTTTTTTAGTTGTCGTCTATAGTTTGTAAATAAATAAAAAGTGAGTGAAGAGGGTATAACTCACTTAAGTGAAATAAGACATCCACCTAGTAGCACAACGTTGTGACTTAAGTGGGAGTAAAGGGGGGCCTAACACCACGTAGAGGAGGGTGCGTATGTACACTCTAGAAGCTTCTGCATAGATAAGGATGAGGATGTGGAGGAGAGAGAGAGAGGCTACATTTGGTTTTGGAGGAAAACCAACGTTATAAAATATGGAGGAGCCTCCTCATTTCATTCATTCTTGAGTTGATGAGTTTTGAGTGAGACACTTGTCTTCTTGAGCATGCTGGCTATTTAGCCTGTGTACATCACTTTTTAGTGCATTGAGTGTCTCTGGTCGGAGATCTCGCCCTTAGCCCCGAGGGACTTTGAGTGCCTGCTCGGGCAAGGTTGGTTTTTCAGTATTTTGGGAGTAGTTTTATTTTTTGGGTTTGTTGTGGAGCTAGAGCTTAGAGAGACTGCATAGTCACTGGGAGAGAGGATGCAATCCACTATGAAGGAGCTCCAGATTGGGGTTTCTGCGGGTGATTCAGCCGATATTTTGAGCAGAGGGTTAGCCTTTTCCCGTCGGAGTGTTTTGGTGGAGTGTGTAGTAGTATTTTAGCTGTTTCCATCTAGCCACTATGCAGTGCCTTGGAGGCTAGCGTAATTCACTAGGGAGGCGGTTTCTGGTGGTTTCTAGGGTTGGCCATTCTTGGAATGGTTTGTCGATCTTGTCTGGGTTGTTGAGGAGAGGAGGTTTGCCAATTTTCAGCTCATTCCGGCAAGGGGATCAACCCCTAGTCTTCAGTCCATTCCAGTAGTAGCAGTTACACGACAGTTTCCAGCAGCTAGGACGCAGTTCCTAGAGTAGCCATTTCTGGTATTCTCTGAGAGTGTTTTCTCACATGTCTTGTACAAGATTAGCCTATTGTACTCCATTAGATTTCTTGGATTAATAAAATGGTTCAGCACTTCTTCTCTATGTTTTCTGGATGAGTTGTCGTAGTTTTCGTAGTTGTCATCGTTGTCGTATTCTCTTTCTATGATATTATATGTCTATTATTTTTTTGAGAATTCTAGTTCTATACCACTTGGTGTGTTTGTCTTTCACTCTTAGACAGAGTCTGGAAAGGACCAGGTACCCTCCAGATCTCGCCCTCTTTTTAGAGGCGAAATATCTAGTAAATGCCCTCCCAGTCCATCTCATGTTGGATTTTGCCGTGTTTTAAAGATATCCCCGAAACGGGATATTACAGTGGTATCAGAGCATATTTTTGGCTCAACCTGTGGTCTATGACATCGCGAAAGAGACCTTACAGAGGCAGAAGGAAAGAGACCATGAGCGTAGGTTGGAGAGCACCTATGAAGAGGGAGACTGTGCCCAGGTAGAGGACGCAGATCAGGAGAGAGAGCCTGTGACAGACGTAGAGTAGGTGGAGCTTGTAGTAGATTTGAGGCAGAAAGAGCCGATGGCAGATGATATAGAGGCTAAACAGCTTTGGGAGGCATTCCTCAAGTCGGTGCAGGATTTAGCTCGACAGATTGAGGTGATGGGACAAAGGTTCACAGTTGTGGAGGCTAGGCAGCGTGAGACTCCAGGGGTTTTCCAGGTCGGAGAGGGATTAGGTACATCCCACTATTCTCCGTAGCAAGGTGCTGCTTAGCATGATACTCCTTAGCCGACGGCTTCATGTGCACCTACCCGCTCTACTATGCCCACATTCTTGGGAGTAGATACAAGCGTAGGAGCCCAGTAAGAGGCAGATCCTGGACACTTAGATGAGTATTTTGTAGAGTATCAGTCCTACGGGTAGCAGTTCATGGCTGCTCTCACATTCAGAGATTTTGTGCAGCTCCAGCGGGACAGTAGACCCCACGACCATCATAGAGGGCACCAACATTACCATGATGGAGATTCCCACCATGTCTCTAGTATATTTCATTTGCCTACATTTGATGGATCATCAAACAGTTTGGAAAAATCTTGGGTGGAGAAATTGGATATCTATTTTCAGCTTAACCAGATGTCAGAGACGGAGGCCATCAAGGTGGCAACATTACATTTGGATGGTGAGGCCTAGGACTGGTGGTTCCATGGGATGGTGACACTGGGTCATTCCACAGTGGCGACATATGCCGCGTTTACTAGGAGATTGATAGAGCGTTTTGACCAGAGGGATCTGCAACAGCATTTTGTTGAGATGACGTAGCTCAAACAGACAGGGAGCCCAGAGACATACATTGCGGATTTCTTGAGGGTTTCGGTGATGGTGCCAGATCTATCCGCGACATGGATGATCTATATGTTTGTGGAGGGATTGGCAGAGCCACTTCGAGGTCCATTCAGATCTACTAGACCATCTACACTCTAAGATGCTATCAGTAGGACTAGGGATTTGCAGGATGCATTGCCTAGGACACGGACACCTTACCCACAGAGACAGGGTTTCTAGCCCAAGGGGAAGGATGTGAGGGTTCCTCCTCCAAAGGGGAATCCTGGACGGGCATAGGTAGATGATGAGGCCAGGAGGGAGTTGAGGAAGAAGCGGTTGTGCTTCACTTTTCAGGAGCTGTGGGCACCAAGGCATAGGTGTCCTGCTAGCAAAGCACACTTCATTGAGGTCTTCTCCGATGATAGCGGGGAAGAGGATGAGGAGGATGATGAGGAGGCAGGAGATAGTCATATGGCCTAGGATCAGTTGCCGCCTCCACCTTCAGGGACAGAAGGTGCAGCTTTTGCACCCATAGGAGGAGCCCTTGCAGCTTTGTGAGGATTTCCTAAGTATTTGACGTTGCCCATATGAGGGACAGTACGTGGCTAGCGAGTATTCGTCTTGGTTGATAGTGGGGCAACCCACAATTTCATTGATGCACAGATGGTCAAATGGAGGGGTATACCGACCGAGAGTTTTGACGGGTTTTCAGTCTTGGTCCCAGGAGCCTAGACAATACAGTGTGCCCGCTATGTTCCAGAGTTAGCAGTGACGATGGGTATGTACACCATGACTGATCAATTATTTGTGGTAAACATACCAGATAACAATGTGGTACTATGTGTTCAGTGGCTGATTACTCTGGGGAAGGTCACCACGGATTGGGAGGCCTTAGAGATGGAGTGGGATGACAAGAACACCGGGAAGCATGAGAAGATCTGCGGGATGCATACTTACCCACCTCAAACTTTTTCGGCACACTAGATGGAGGCAGACCTCTAGAAGGGAGACATAGAGTGGGCGGTTGAGTTGTGGGCATCAGAGGCGGAGACCACTGGTCGAGCAGTTCATCCAGATGTATAGGCCATCCTCGACAGGCATGAGGTAGTGTTTGGGGATATACCACCAGGTCAGCCACCAGATAGAGGATTTGAGCATACCATCGAGCTTGAGCAGGGTATTAAGGCGGTGATCACTACACCCTATAGGCATCCCAAAGCCTATCGGGATGAGATTGAGCAGGCCATCCAGGAGTTGTTGGCTCTTGGACACATCAGACCGAGCACGAGTCCGTTTTCTTCTTCTATAGTGCTGGTGAAGAAGAAGGACGACACTTTGAGGATGTGCATTGACTACAAGGCCCTGAACAAGAAGACTCTGAAGAACAGGTACCCTATACCCAGGATCGATGAGCTGATGGATGAGCTAAGAGGAGCTAAGTTCTTCTCAAAGATTGATTTGAGATCAGGGTACCATTAGATTCGCGTGAGGGAACAGGACATTTCCAAGACTGCCTTCAGGTGTCATTATGGGCACTTTAAGTTTTTGGTTATGCCTTTTGGGCTGACCAATGCACCAGCCACCTTTTAGTCTTGCATGAACCATATCTTCTGCAGTCATCTGAGGAAGTTTGTATTGTTTTTCTTTGATGACATACTCATATATAGCAGGACGTGGGAGGAGCATATCCAACACATAGAGGTAGTGCTACACATCTTGGAAGAGAAACAGTTCTATGCTTAGCTCTCCAAGTGTGAGTTTGGGATGACCAAGATGCTTTATTTGGGTTACATTATTGGAGTGGACAGAGCGAGGGTCCACGAGGAGAAGATTAGAGCCATCAGAGATTGGCTGGAGCTGAAGAATGTGACGGAAATTTGAGGGTTCATTGGGATATGTACGTATTATAGGAAGTTCATCAGAGGATTCTCATAGCTTGTTGCACCCCTTACAGATTTGAAGAAGAAGGGGGCATTCCTTTGGTCAGATACAATGCAGCGAGCCTTTGATAGGCTCGCGGAGGTGATGAGTAGTTGCCCAGTGCTTGCATTGCTAGATTTTACGCAGCCATTGGTCTTGGAGTGTGATGCATCGTGAGAGGGGATCGACGTAGTATTGATGCAAGGGGGACACCCTATAGCTTTTGAGAGCTAGAATCTCCTTTCGCATGAGAGTTTTTATTCCATATAGAACAAGGAGATGTTGGCCATCATGCATGCCTTGGCCAAATTCCAGCAGTATCTGGTAGGGAATAGATTCAGGGTGAGGACGGACCACAAAGAAGGAGCACTGGGATAGCAGGTGACAGTGACAGAGGAGCTACCACCTACTGATGATGAGGGGCACTTGGTGTTGCAGCCGGAGGCCATTATTGATACTAGGGAGTGGTTACGGAGCAGGATGGTCCCAGAATTCTTGGTGAGGTGGAAGAATTTGCCGGATGAGGATGCCACTTGGGAGAGCGAGAAGATTTTGCAGCATCCATCACTTCAGTTTCTTGAGGAGAAGCAACATTTTTCCAGGGGGGACTATAATATTCCTAATTAGCGACAGCTAATTGTAATATTATATTTTGTTTAGTTGTCGTCTATAGTTTGTAAATAAATAAAAAGTGAGTGAAGAGGGTCTAACTCACTTAAGTGAAATAAGACATCCACCTAGTAGCACAACGTTGTGACTTAAGTGGGATTCAAGGGGGGCCTAACACCACGTAGAGGAGGGGGCCTATACCACTTGGTCTCTTTATCTTTCACTCTTAGACAAATTCTGGAAAGGGCCAGGTAGCCTCTGGATCTCGCCCTCTTTTTACAGGCGAAATATCCATTAAATGCCCTCCCAGTCCATCTCCGGTTGGAGTTTGCCGTGTTTTAAAGATATCCGCGAAATTGGATATTACAGTTTCTCTTAGGAACCTTAGATCTACAGATCTAAACAATGGATCCAAAAGAGAAGCAAAAACCAACCAAGGAAGAAACGTGAAATTCCACTCTCAGGAAAATATGCAATAGGTTCAAAGAGGACGTTGTATAAGCAAGCTAGTGTTAAAATAACGCATCCCAGGGTTGGGTTCCCTTATTTTAGGCTGTTTGGGACCTCTAACGAGATTTTCAGCAAAAAAAAATGAGTTTAGAGGATTTAAACAGATCTCCCACAATCAACACTAGTTGAAAATAAGCTAAAGGAAATAACTGGTAAATAGAGAAACTCTCCTTCAGGAATTGTGCAGTTTTTGCTGGAAGACACTGGAAATCAACCATTAGACTCATGTTACAGTATGGCATCAAGAAATTATATCTATAATTAAGTTCCTTGGTAGAAGCACTGGATTTACTTGACGCAAGAGCAAGAATCTTTCATAAATAATAGAAAAAACAAATGGAAAAGATGCAGAAAGACTTGACAACATTTTATATGAGGAGCTTCAGCTGCTATAGGTTAATATTTAGATCTAAAATTGATATATGGCTGAAACATTAGATCCATACCAGAACTGGAACTACTCAACCTTCTTAACAACATCCCCTTGGGATTTTATCAAAATAATGCATAAATAAGTGTAGATCTAGCTTTTAACACACTGAAATTTTTATTGCAAATAAATTCAATCATTATAGAATCATGGCCCATATGCAAAAAAAAATATTTTCAAAGAATATGGTTACTTATCTCTCGATGCATGCTTGGAATACTCTCTTCCTCTTCCTTGGCTCCATTCTCCGTGTATTCTCCCCTTCCCCCCTCTATTTTCCTCATAGTCTTATAATAATGAGAATTAATAGAATGGAATAGATTTTGTAAATCATAAAAGTATTCCAACTTTTTTCTAAATCATAAAAGAATTCCATCCTTTATAAATCATAAAAGCATTCCAGCTTTTCTAAATCATAAAATTATTCCAGCTTTTTTCTAAATCATAAAAGAATTACATCTTTTCTAAATCATAAAAGAATTCCAACTTTTCTAACTCACAAAAGCAATCCGTAAATCTCTCATGCTTTTATTTTTTAAGATAGATTTTCTTTTTCCTTATGAGAAAAATATCACTTATCCATATTTTTTTCCAAAACTAGTACTCATTATTTCTAAAACTCATAAAATATACCAATTGGAAATATAATTTATTTCCATAGAAGAATTTAAATTATTCTAAATAAAATAATTAAGAAATAATTCTTCTAATATTCTTATAATTAAGAATTACAAGAATATTCTTCATGTAATATCAATATAATCATTAATAATATTTAATTATTTAATAAGCTTCATTTTATGAGAGTTTTTACGGTGCCTTACGCGAGGGATATTACAAGAACGCTTTTTATAAATAGAGAGAAAGTTGAACAATCTACATAGTAAAGAACATGAAAAATATTGACCATATTTAATCTAATTTCGATTGAGTTTTCTAACTAGAACAGTAAAATCAAACTCAAAGTCAAAATAGATTTCTAAAATTAATAGAAGAGATGGACCATTGCATGTATATATTTCACTTAGTCGGTTCATATAGTATAATAATAATACCAAAAAAACTCTATTATGTTCTATGAAGGTATGAAATTTAAATAAATTTGGAAAATTACTTGCAGAGATGGACCATTGTGTGTATATATATATATATATATATATATATTTCACTTAGTCAATTCATATAACATAATTATAATACCAGAAAAAAACTATTATATTCTATGAAGTTTTGAATTTCAATACTGAATTCTAATCAAAGCTCCTATATTCCTATTTCCAAAACTGTTAGGATCAACAGATACATTTGAAGAGCCAAAGTTTGAGGAGCCAAAGTTTTACCAAATTGGATTAGCTCAATGGATCAGAAACCATAATACACATAAGCTTAGTTTGATTACTTACTTTTTGTACAATTTCCTTGTACAAAATCCAAAATATAGTTTCAATACACATTTGCAAGAATCCATTGGATCATGAGAGCAAGAAGAGTTCTGGTCACAATCTGTCTGATTTTTATACGATGGCTCTAACGATGTAGCCCACTATAACTCCATTCCATAGCAGTTTTGGTCACAATCTTCCTGATTTTTATATGATGGCTCTAACGGTGAGCCCACTGTAACCCCATTCCATAGTTCCACTGAGTCGTAAGAAAAGTCATGAACACTTGTGTAAGCCATGCAACCACCAAAGTGTACCCGTATTCAACCAGAAGAGTGTACCTGTATTCGGAGAGAAGTGGTAGAACTACCCACTGTAAATGTGCAACAAATGCTATCATTTTTCAGGCCATGGATACCATGGCCTTGATATTATTAATATATGTATTAGACATTGTATATCATATGGAGAGGAAGAGAGATTAGTAGAGGTGAAAGAGTTAGTTAGGTAGTTAGGTTGAAGGAGGTTGTAGATGAATTGCCTAAAACATTTTAATCGTCTAACATTTGATCTGATGGTACAAAAAGGTATATTGTGGCAATTAGGAGAGTTGTTTTCAAATAGAAACTTCTTACAGTGTAATTAAATTATTTTTTTTATTTTTTATTATTTTTAAATTTTTTATTATATTGCATAACTTTTTGTTGAATTTGGAATATTTTTTCATTTGGAGAGAACTTAAACTCGGGACATGGAAAACCAACATCCTCGCCAAGTCCAACATCAACCAACATGAGCAATTTAGATGCTAAGCAAGTTCACAATTTTTCAAACTTACAATATCGTGTAGCTTTAGAAAATGTAATTTCTTCTCTAATTCAAAAAGGATAATTCGTTAAGATGAGAAGTGGCCAAAACTAAGTATATACATCATTTAGTTATTGAAAGAAGGTTCGAAATTGGATGACCACGAGCTTTTCATTCTATAACATAGTTTCTAATTAAACGAAATCAAAATTTATGAATCATCTTTCTTAGGTTTTGTTCGTAAATTAAAATTTAAATGTTATTGTTTAGTATGGAAACAAGATTATGGTATGTAATGTAGCATAGTTTTATTTATCTATTGATAATTAGTTGATTAAGACTATTTCTTTGTGTGCGGCTTGCATTTTGTTGTTGTGTGAGAATGTGATCATTTCCACAATTTGTCGTTACTCCTTCTATATCTCTGTACTACACTAAGCATAATAAACTTATTCTGAAGACGCCACATTACGAATTATGCACTACTAGTTATTCTACATAGCATGATAGTCCTTGCATCATTGTACGGGGTCCACTTTTTTTCATTATTTGAGAATTATCCATTTTGTTATCGTTTCTGCAATTGGCCATGACTTGCGTCTCTATGAAATGTCCAACTTTTTTCGTTACATTCCACCTTTTATATTTGCAACTCCAATTAATGACTGCCTACGAACTGACATTATTGGTTGGTTGCGTTCTAATTCTATCTTCTTCAGTCACTTAATTCATAACCATTGAACTATTTATTTTTTGATCGAGTGTCAAAGTGAGGGAGTGCGGAGAATGGTGATTTGTCCATACTTCTCCATTCCGTGATTATTGAAGTCGAACCAACAATGCTCCAATTCAACGCTCTTTTGAGATTTCTTGAACAACAGTAGAATTCACTACAAATAAAGCCTCAATAAGTTTTATTTTAGTATCTAGTCATTTTTTATATTAGTACAGTAAAGCGAAGCGCCTTAATACAATATAGAATGCATTTTTTACTTTACCATTAGCCCAATCCTAATCTTATTGAATGTCTAGTTATATAATTCCACCTTTTGCATTTGTAACTCCAACTCAGAGTGACATTACCATTTGATTGTCCTTCATTTTCAAGTATTATATTTTAAACCATTCTGCGAAGTGCGAAGGCGATTTTAATTGTGCATAATGTTTAAATACGTTAATAGATTTAACGATTTATAAAAGAACAACAAAATTGGAAATCACTAGATTTTTAAATATGTATAAGTTGACCTATAAAACTTCTATACCGTTGATATATTGTGTGGAGTGTAGAGCTAAAAAAAAAAAAACTTCTTTAAGACACTTTGTACAATGCATCAATGTTACTTCCCTCGCATTTCAACTTATAAAATTGTTGACACTATAAATATGACGAAATAATTACTTTAAAACCTATTATATTAATATTTTAAAAACATCAACTCCTTCCCTAAGTTATTGTTTTAATATTCTCTATTATTACTTTTAGCTTTAAACTTTAAGATTACATTTTATTTTAATTATAGGTTATTGTTTAAAAGCATCCACTACTCGCTGACATCTTAGGTTATTTGTTTTAGTATTTCATTAAACTATATGAGCGTATTTTAATAATAGTTTGTTATTTTGAAAGCATCTCCTCCTCGGATCTTAGGTTATTTATTTTAATATTGCTCGGTATAGTTTTGATATTAGGTTAGTAAATATCAATACTTTTGTTATTGAAATATATGTTAATTTAATGGGTTCATATAAGTTATAGTGTTAATAAATATTTTAAAATATAAATTAATGACGTACTATATCAGTGTAATAAAAAATAAAATGTAGAATTGGATTTTTTTTTGTTGTATTTGAAAACTTTGTGGGCGAGCTTGGAATAAAGTGTCCTATGTTCACAAATAAATTAAATAATCGTGTTTAAAAATAAATTTAATTGTAAATTTAAGTGATTGGGTTTAAAAATAAATTTAATTAGTTTTAACCATTTATAAAAGTGTAGTTGATTTGGAATATATATATATATATATATATATATATATATATATAGGTTTTATTGCTAATTTCTTTAATATTAATATATTGTGTAGAATTCTCAAGTGTGTGATAAGAATTGAAAAATGAAAAGAAGTGGAGGAAATGATTGCTTTAGCAATGAGTTAAATAAGATTACATTGGAGACATCAACATTAAATGAATGCGCGAGACTCAACTAAAACTGGACTAAGTGAAATCGAACTCGGACACTTAGATAGACAATTTCAACACCTAGTAGATGGTTGGAATTAGATTCTCCAACACTTCCCCTTAATTAAAATGACATAAAAATTTAATTAAAATACCTGCTGGCATATGTCTCAGTGAGGCTTACAATTTAAAAAATTGACTTCAACTGGATTCAGTTTTCTTCTTCTCCTCTTCCAGATTCTATAGCCTCTAAGTTGTTTCAACTTTTTCTCTTTGTTGTATCCTTGAGAACTATGTTTCTTCATTTGTTGGTGTAGGTTTTCTATTGCTTCAGGTTGTCTGAGAATATCCTGGACTTCTTCAAGAAATGACTTGTATATGGAATTTTGCCACATATTGTCTTCTGTAGGGCGCTTTTCATCGTCAATCTGTTGCAACATAAGATGAGAATAACATTTTATCTCTTCAAAACTCCAATACCTGAAAATTCCATTGACATGTTCGTCATGCATGCTGTTTTCAGCATTCATATCAACAACTTTTTTGTAGACCTCAACTAGACATGGTGTTGCAAGCCATGTTTCAAAGAACTTTAACTCTTCTTCACAATCATTTTGTTTACCTGCACATTGGAAATCAATGGTAAATGTAAAAACATCTCCAAAACCACATTGGTTTTGTTCCTCCTTCTGTACAATGGAAGCTTTTGCTTGTTTCACTTCCTTTTCTACTTCTGCCTCTATCTCTTCTTCTTTTTTCTCTTTGCGGAATTCTTTCTTTGCATCTGTCATTATCTCTCTTTTGTCTCTATCTTTATCTTTGTTTCTGTCCTTGTTTATTCTTCACTAACCTGTGTTGCTACAAACAGGTTGTCTTCCACTGACCCAAGTAGGATTATCTCACCAAATAACATCATGCTAATATGATGATTTTGTTGCATCATCTGCAATGAATCATCATTAGCCAAAAATTCTCTATCAAAACTTACATCAACAATATTAGTCACTGGATTTACCATAATATTTTTACTCTCATCAGCAAGTTCTATTTCTGAAATCACCAAATCATCATCAGTAAGCTCTGTTGCTGGAATCACCAAAACATCACCAACAAGTTGTGTTGCTGGATTCACCATATCATCATCAACAAGCTCTGTTGCTGGAATCATCAACTCATCACCAACAAGCTCTGTTGTTGGATCCATCAAATATTCGTCCAATTGTGGCTGTGCTCAGTGGGGTTCACGAGCATCTTTGCACTGCTTCTCTACTACTTTTGTAATTTCTTCATAGACATCATCCACTTGTGGCTGAGCACAATGGGATTCAACAAATTTTCCATTTTGTTGTAGATGAGCTGCTGTAGATCCACTTTTGTCTTCAATTTCAATGCTCCCCCTTGCATCAAAACACCTCTCAAGGGTTTCCAAGGCCTCATTAGCTATCTTAGCGTTCGAAATCAAAGCAAGAATGCTATCATCGACAGATTATTTATGCATTTTAATGCAAGTGTGTCTTTTTTCCTGTTCACTTCCATATCTAAAAGGATCTCAAACTTATATTGTTGTCGCTTTATCCTTTTGTATTTTCCCATTTGTTGAATATTCCTTTACTCTGGCTCAACAAGAAAACTAATTTGCAAACATCTTTGATAGTGGCTTCTGTACCTCTCTTCCACACATAAATGGGTGTGCAATTTCTCTACAATTGCAATGCGAAATCTTTGTCGTTAAGAAATCTTTGTCCTTAAAAAGGAACCATGAACTAGAGCATTTTTTTAAAACAAAACAATATGATGCTCTTTTTTTCTTTAAACTCATTCCATAAATAATAAAACACTTCTCTTTTTAATGAAGCCCTTTTGAAAATATTACAACTCACACCTATCATACGAGTCTCATCTCGCTTCAAAAAAAGCATTAAAGAAATTAAATTATCCCAATCATGCAAATATAATGCCTTATCATACGGAAGGAGCATTCGAATTCAAACTATGATTCCTCAAAAGTTCAAACTATGATGCCCATAATGAAACTGTTTACCTGACTGGATGCCTTCTTCTGGAAATCGCTGCTTTTTTTTCTTCAAATCTATGAATTTGATCTCCGTCCATTGCTTAGGAATTTGATCTCCATCCATTCCTTAGGCCATCTCACTTCTCGTGATTAGAAAGAGATAAACGGAAGTGGAAGGCCTCGTTCCTCTTATCTAAATCCGAGGCCAATGAAGCCATGCTTGCCCCTGCCATATTCAATCTTCAGTACAAATTAGTGGGAGGAATCAACAACAATATCAACAGAGCTCTCCCAGTCCAAATATTATCGGGTTGCATCCATTCCCTGGATTTGTAGCTTCCACCTGTGCTACCACGTGGGACCTTGTAAACAGAAACCTCGAGAACTTGAAAATGTCAAAATAGAACTGCAACTGACCTGAATAGGCGACCACTCGTTTTCTCTGGCACTGGAAGTGGAAATTATATCGGCGCGCATTCATCACCGATAAAAAAATTCATAACGTTTGAATGGATTGGCGCGATTATCTTTTGGCATCCCTGCTTATTGGCACTTTACTGCCTCACTAGTTTCGCGCTATTGGTGCATCTATCCCTCCATCAAACTGCGCTGATCGAGCTGCCCTGGAATTTGCCTAACGATCTTGTTGAGGCTTTGTGTCCACATGTGAGGCAGATATATTCACAACTGCTACTTCTTATTTTCTGCGTTGCGCATTTTCTGAACTGATGGCATGCGTTAATAATGCATCTTCTCGAATTTTTTTTTTTTTTAACTCGCCTTTCTTTCTTCAAATTTCCGAAACTTTTGTTTCTCTCTCAAAGAGTCTTATGTAGGCTCACTTTTTCTCACTGCTGATTGAACTGTGCTCACGTTGTTACTCTCCGAAGGAGTTTTATACAAACTAGCTCTAATATCATGAAAATAATTAAAAACTGAAAAAGGTGGAGCAGATAATTGTTCTTCCCAATTTTATGAATGACTTAAATCTGATTACATCAAATACATCAACAATAAATGAATATAGCAAAATTCAACTAAAACAAAATTAAGTAAAACGGAAAAAGGTGGAGCAGAACTGAAAAAGGTGGAGCAGATAATTGTTCTTCCCAATTTTATGAATAGTTAAATCTGATTACATCAAATACATCAACAATAAATGAATATAGCAAAATTCAACTAAAACAAAATTAAGTAAAACTGAACTAAAACACTTCGATAAACAATTTCAACACCTAACAAATAGTTAAAATTAGATTCTCCAAAAATGTGGAGGAAAATAACTTCTTCGACATCTTCACTCCATACAATGTATCAAGATTATTTCATCGACGTCTCCGCCAATAAAATTTTCACACATGTATGATTCTGTAGATACGATATAATTATTAAGTTCAAAACTATTAAGTTAATATTCTAAAAGCATCAACCACTGGGAAAGGTTATTATTTTAATATTCTATTTTAATACATTGCATATAGCTTTGCAACTATTATAAAATCAGTTTATTACATGGTTATTTCCTTTATTTTATATTAAAATCTTCGTGATAACCGCATTGGAGTTATAATATTTTATGTCTCATAAAATAACGATGGCACGGTCCTTATGATAAAATACCATAAAAACAGTGGTAACCAAATACATAATCAATTGAGTAAAGAGTATGATGTGAAATACATTCTTTTCTTCACAAATATTTGGCAAATCCTCAACTAAATTCGAATGTTTTATGAATAATGGTTTATATGCATTTATTTTAGTTTAGAAAAAGATAAAATGTAAAAATGAAGGTACTTCAGACTGATTAATTAAAATTTATGATTATTGGTTTATATGCAATGATTTTTAGTTTAAAAATAGAAAAATGGTAAAAATAGATTAATTAATATTTATTTTAATAATTATAAAATTTAATTTAAAAATATATGAATAATATGGTACATTATTGTTATTAAAATATAGTACAATGAATTTAAATGATTTATGATTAGTGGTTGGGAATTGAACCTATGATAAGTGCTATAACAACTAGCTTCATCACCGTTTAACTAAGACCCCATGGACATGGTGAATTTAGTTTAAAAATAGATAAATTGTAAAAATGAATGTATGTTTAGACCGGTTAATTAAAATTTATTTTAATAACTAAAAATTTTAATTTAAATAAAAAATATATAAAACAAAAACATAATTTTAAATGAACTATAAAGTAATTTATTGTTATCAAATTCAAGTGTTAATATCACAATCGGTTGAGGATGGACCTTGTCAGAAGGGTGACCCAGGATCATACCTCATGGAGTTTATTGCACTAGTGCTATAGAGAGGAGACATGTTAAACTTAGTTAGCTTAGTGTTGGTGTGGCCTAGGTCGGGTGAAATCTCTGTGTGATTTTGACGGCTTAGATTGCCCCAGATTGCGATTTCTCAAGCCACACGTCAAGCCTGATGAAATCCACCTATACATAGCTATCTAATTTTTCATTGCACAGGTGCACTTGCCTCTGGAATTGTTAACTTCAATATGAAGACACCGCAAGTAGGTCTTCATCCACATTTCCATCAAAATACAATATCTAAATTAACATTTCAAAAACAAAAAATATTTCTAATCATATTTTGTTGTAATGAGAAGTGTTTGTAGCACTTAAATGGCAATGTTTTTGTTTAGAAAAATAACATAATGATAAAAGTCTCAAAGTGAAAACAATATCTCTCAAATGTCTTGTCATCTAATGTGCAGTGATACTAATATTTAACGTCAATGGTATTGTTTTAGGAAACAACCATCAAGGATAAAATGTAGATGCAACAACAAAGGTATTAAGATAGGAATTCCGAAATTAGTAAAATATATTATAGTGGTGTTCTATGTGCATGCCGATACAAGCAAAGATGGAGATCTGAGAATTAAAAAATTGACTATATTTCATAATTTCCTCATTTTCTACTTATAAATTCTCATAAATTTTATTTTTTATCACCTAAAGTCCATTCCATTACTGTCAAAATAATAATCATGACCTCTATTAAGGTGAAAATGGAGTCTATTCATATGTCAAAGATGAACTTCTAGTGAGTGAATGTAGGTAGTAAATAAATGACATTCTACGGAGGTTACTCAAGAAACTATGCCTACCTTTTGTTTAAATTACAATCACTAGAATGCAATCATGAAACTTTCATTTTGTGTCTTAAACTCTGATATGGTATTAGACCCAGAGTAGTGCGGGATTCGTGGTGTGAAGGTCTCATGGAGTGAGAGATGATCTCTGATGTGAAGAGTTGCGATAAAGTTTATGTGAGTTGCTTTTGAGACGACAATATGACAGTGCTACTGATCTAGAGGATTAGTGAAATGCTCAAAAATTAAAATTTCTTGAAAGTGCTTGAAACCAGTGCTAAAACGAAGATCTCATCGCCCTGAATCCATCACAACTCATTTCATTCAAAACTGACATCATATACTTCTGATATCGCATTCTGATCATTTTATCAAACAACTAAAATTTTAAAATTTGGGTTGTAGGTATGTTGAGACAGTTGTCCGTGCGTTGACTAGCCATGTGACTGCACAGATTGATTGTACATATTCAGACCAGTGGTTGCTTGATAAGTGTCCTCCATATATTGGTTGTTGATGGTGCAATTATATTGGCTATGGGTTCGTTGAGTTGGAACAATTAGAGGAGGCCATGTGGGCTAGTGGAAGGGTGATGCATGGCCTCTCATTGGTGGTGTAAAATTTTGGTATATCAATGAACTACCTGCATGAAAATCAAAAGGGTGACCTCAAGGGTGGCAACAGGGTGCTCCACTATTCCTCCACATGTATTCCTTGTTAAATATGGTGAAAAGGTCCTTTTTTAAGTTTAACAAAATGTATAATGGGGGTTGGGGCCAGGGTTCACCCTTGGCCCCTGGTTGACACAACCCATGGGACCGAAGGTGGGTAGCCTAGTACGTGGGGCTAGCCAAGGCCCCAATCCATATATTAACACCATACTAGAACATCATGTAACACAACTAAACCACGATTCATTGCAAATTTACGCTCCAACGAAACCACTGCACGTTACCACAGTCAATTGGTGGGTTGGGGTTAGGTTGTATTGGTGCAAAGTTTGTTGACAACGAGCTAATATGAGAGTTCTGGTACTCACATCACATGCATATGGTTATGGCAGGCACAGTTATATTTATGACTTGGTGCAGTATTTAAAATGGACCATGGGCCAACTAACTCCACCGCAATTCAAATATCAGTTGAAACCCACCATGGTATAGGAACCTTACCACCAGTTCATCCAGAGTTTTGACAGTGTTTAGAATTTTTTGTTGTGGTTTGAACGAGAAAGCATTCAAAAAATATTATGGTGCCACTTGGCCCTTTATGATTTTCTTGTGGGGTCCATCGTACATTTAAAGGGTTTGATAATTTTTACCCGCATCGACGCGAATCTCATCGGTGTTGGGAAAATTTTTCTATCCACGTTGCTGAAAAGTGCAAAATTTGTAGGATGGAAAATTTATCTAGATCATAGATCAGTAATTTTTTGACCTTTTTTAGTGTAGAAAGATCCCAAATAGGTGTTTTTTACCATTCTTGAGCCATTAGAAACAATATTTTTCCACTCTGAGCATTACAAATACATGTAAACACATATTTTTGATCATAATGAAAGAGACCCAATATTGGAAGATGGACTACGAGAAGTAGCCCAGGAACGGTGAACCCCTTCATAATTTGTTGTCTTGATTTTAGGTTACGGTATTATTGTCTCTGTAATTTCTACAAAGTTGATTTTAAGACTTACTTCATGTGTTAATGCGACTTACATAATTGGATAAAACCCCTAAAAAATTGGCTTGAAAAATTCATGAAAAAACATCAATTTTTCATATATATATATATCAATTTGGTATCACAGATTTGGTTCTTTAGTTATATTAAGGGTTTATTTCTGTTGCAAGTGTTTATGTTTATTACAAGTTTGAAACTAAAAACAAGAGAATGAAATCTTGTGGTAGCAAGTCCTCAAGCTAGTTCAAGGAGAGTACATTTTCCACGATATCCACCACAGTTTTCACCTCAAGTTTCATCAAAGGACTCACTAGACATGGGACATAAAGGAGTGTCTGAAAATATGTCTAAGGATGAGAAGGCTTCTAGAAAATAATTCTTTGAGATGACATAGATTGTGAAAGTTCTTTCTGAGGATAGGAATTGAAGGTTGCAAGGTGATAGCTCAAATCCTCCAAAGGGAAATGGAGGAGATGGGGACATATTAGCTCCAAAATGGAATGGAGGGAATGGTCATAAACCACTTCGAACTCCACCTCTCTTTTCACCTCCATATTCACCATCATCATATTCTACATCAACCCTTCCATAAACACCTCCACATTCTCCAAAGAGACATGGTAAAACTCTATTTTTGAAACTTGATATAAAGTTTTAATTTACTATCTGTAATGGAGAGGTAAATGATGAGAAATTATATAATTAGTTTCATCGGCTTGATGTGTATTGTAGGATAAAAAGAATAAAATATGATGAGATCAAGATTGAACTTGTTTCATTAAGGTTGGAAAGTGCAACACTTATTTGGTGGGAATCCAAAACTCAAGAGGACATGAAGCAACATGATAATGCTTTATTCTCTTGAAATGATTTTATTTCTTCATTAAGAAGATAGTTTTATCCTTTATCATGCTGAAAAAACATATAATGGATTGGAAAAAATTTAGGCAACTAAAGGGTCAAAGTGTGCAAAGTTATACCCAAGAGTTTAGAAGGAGATAATTGATTCTGGATGTAGATTTATCCTCTCAAGACACTTTACTAAACTAAATTGGATATTTTCATAGCTACTAGAGACACACTATTCTCATGTTTAAACCTAAAAATTTAGATGAGGTTTGTGTACAGACAACACATCTAGAAGCAAGAGGGAAGTATGTTTCTGAAGAAACTAGTGAGAACTCATTTGAGCGTAGAGACAAAGGAAATGGGAAGTTCAAAGGAAAAGGAAAGAAGAATGCTCCCATCAAGAAGGAGAAATAAAAAATCACATGTAAACATTTTTCCAAAGAATACCATGATGAATACCATTGCTGGAAACTTCATCCTAAGATGAGACGCATAAAGTTTAACAAAAAGGAGAAGGAAAAGGTTGTTGCCTCTATAAAACAAGATGTTGGATAATATTCCAAGGATGAAACAAAGATTACAATCATGGGATTGAAAGGTATGGAAATTGCAAGTACTAGTTCTTCAAATAATCTCAATGAAACTTGATATGAAAGAACAAGAATAGATTTTTTCCACATTAGAGTTATTTAAAAACATACCAATATAGATACTTTGTTTGATAGTGGATCACAAGGAAACCTTATTTCAGCTAACATTGTCAAGACAATAAATTTGAAAACCATTCCTCATCCTAAACCTTATCCTTTAGGTTGGGTATGACACAATGAAAAATTTGAAGTGACAAGAAAATGCATACTTATATTTCCAATCACTGGAAACTTCCTTGATGAGGTAGAATTTGATGTTGTATTGCTTGACATATGTGGTATTTGTTTTGGAAGCCCATATCTATATGATAGGAGAGCCATTTTTCATCACCATGAGAAAAAATATCAGTAGTTTAGAAATTGGATTGAGTACATTGTTAGAGAACATAGCAAGAAATTGAGTTTATCTCTTCTGAATGTTGGACATATGAAGAGGCTAGTTAATGCTAATCATAATTTTTCATTGTTAATGTTAAATCACAAACATGTTGAGGAATATAAGGCCTTTCAAGGATATGAATCAAGTTTGAAATCCAATTTAATTGAGGTTTCTAATCCATGTGATAAAATGTTTGAGGATTCTAACATGTTTCCTCCTAAAATAAGTAAACGGAATGAAGTGCAATTGAAATAGGATGCATCATTGTTGAAAATTGGTATGAGAAAAATGCTAGTGTTAAAGGATGTAGTGATAAAAAAAGAAAAATGAAAAATCTATTTGACAAAGCGGAAATTGGTTTTAAGACATTTTCCTATGGGTTTCATAATGTTTTGGCTTTGAAGAAGATGGTGAATGTGGATGGCAATAAAATTTGGTAAAGAGTCAAGCTAAGTGCAAGGATATATATGTTAAGCCTCATTATTACTACAGTGTTCAAGGTGAAGTGAATTTGAAATTTTCTAAGACTCCTTTGACTGAAGATTAAGGAGGGAATGTTTAAATTCCTTGAAGGGTAGTTTTATTTTTTGAATATCTTGAAAAAATGCAACAACATATCATCCTTGATATGAAAAAAAGATTTAAAAACAAGGAAAAGCGAAGTACCTTCATGAGAGACTCAAAGAGAAAAATACAAACAAAGCTAAATGGGTTGAGATTGGAAAGGTGAGGAAAGTGTAACCTAATATTTGTTTTTACTAAAAATGAGCTCTTGAGGACCAAAATATTCCATTCGTGAGGAATGATCCATGGGATTAATAAAAAGTGTCTCAAATTTCTCAAAATTGACACAAAGACGAAGATCTTGTCGCCTTGAATCCAATGCAACTCGTTTCACTCAAAATCGATATAATATGATCCCAATATTGCGTTAAGACCGTTTTCTCAAACAACTAAAATTTTAAAAGTTGGGCTACTGATATACCGAGTCAGCAGTCTGTACGATGACTAGGCATGTGACTGCATATATTGACTATACATATTCGAGCTAGTGGTTCGTTGATAAATTTCCTCCACATACTCATTATGGATGGTTCAATTCTATTGTTTGTGGGTTCATGGAGTTGGACCAATGAGAGGAGGCCATGTGAGCTGATGGAATGGTTCTCTGTGGTATATCACTAGTGGTGTAAGCTTTTGGTATATCGATGAATTGCCTCCATACGAATCGAACAAGCGACCTCCAGGGTGGCACCGAAGTGATCGACCACTGAGACAACACAATTTCCTGTTAAATATGGTGGAAAGGTCCTTTTTATGGTTTAAAGAAATATATATTCGGGGTCGGGGCAGGGGTTAACCACTAGCCCCCGGTCAACCCAACCCACGATACCGCAGGTAGGAAGCCAGGGGTGTTGGGTTAATCTCGGTTTCAAACCATATATTAACAAAACACTGAAGCACCTTGTAACGCAGCCAAAGCACGATTAATTTCATGTTTTAACTCCAATGGAACCACTCCACATGAACGCATTCAATTGATGGGCCAGGGTTAAGTAGTGTTGGCACAAAATATGTTGACAGCTAAATAATCTAGAAGTTCCAAAACTCACATCCCATGAAAACAATTATGGTGGGCGCGATTAGAGTTTCGACTTGGCACGGTATTTAAACTGCACCACTGGTGAATTAACCCCACCACAATTCAAATTTTGGTTCAAAAAAACGCTAGTATGAGAACCTTACCACTAGTTTAACCTCAGTTCAAGCGGGCTTTATAATTTTTTGTGGTGGTTTGAAGGAACCTGCATCCAATGAATATTATGATGCCCCTAATCCATTTATGATCATTTCATGTCGGTCATCATGCATTTAAAGGGTTTGCCAATTTTCACCTGAACCAGTGCAAATCGTGCCAATGCGGGGAAAATTTGTCGCTCCATGTGGCTGAAATGTGTGGAATTTGTTGGATGGATTGCAGGTGTGTTCGAATTGTAGGACAATTAGGAGGAAAATTGTTACGGAGCATAACTGAGTCATTTTTTGACTTTTTTGAGTGTAGAAAGAGTCAATTACGGTTTTTTAAGTATTCTCGAGCTATTGGAGATAGTATTTTTGCATTTTGAGCACTGTAATACATGTAAAAACATATTTTTGAGCATAATGAAAGAAGGCCAACATTGGAAGCTCGACCATGAGATGTAGCCCAGGAGGGGTGAACTCCTTCATCATTTTCTATCTTGTGTTTATGTTATGGTATTATTGTCTCTGTTATTTTCTACAAAACTGAGTTTAAAACTGAGTTTAAAACTTAATTTATGTGTTAATGTTTAAAGGGTGAAAATGTGAAGTTGGGTTACAATTTTTGCCCTTTTTTGAGAAAAAACTTTCATTTTTTTCAATTCTTCAACTTTCTGCAAACTATAACAATTTTTATGTTTATAATTTCATTTTGCGATAAAAATAAAGGTTGTCAGAAATTGTGTTAGATTTCTATTACTTATTTTTTGGAATTTTTCTATGCACATTTGATATGTCAACTTAGCGTTTCTTTGAGTGTGTGTTTTTTAATAATCAAAGGATTCATAAGAATTCATGTTAATACACAATTTGTATTCTTTGAAAATTTGTGTTTTTGAGAAAAAAAAAAGTCTTACAACAATCTAGACAGAGTCTACTTCGATTTTGTCATATTTACAAAGCCAATGGATGCATATCATAATTACTAGAATTTTTAGAACTCGTCCAATATGAAAATACTACATATTTTGAGTATGTTTCGCGACACAAGAAATTTCTTAACATATAAGTTATAACCTAAAAATATAAAAGCTACCCATTAGAGACGACAGACCAATGTAATGCCCCATAATTTTTTCAATTTTTTTTACAATGTATTTTGGGAGATACAAAATTTCGATTTCACTAAATCACAATGACCCTCAGAAATTGTTTTCACCCGTTTTATTACAAAATTAATTAAAATTAGTAAATATTTATGAAATTCCATAAAATTTATATTTCCTGAAAGTAGATTCAATTCTGAAAATGTTTGTCTTGGTTCTGACAGTTAATTCTGAATGTTTCATGGAGTTTAATCAGTCCAAATTTGCATAAACGTATTCAGAGCTTGGATCTGCATAACTGGTGACGTGTTAGTTGGGCTGAAATTCTCTACAGTGCTCAGCCGAGCTATTTTTTGTGCAAACGGGCCATTAAGTCTCATGCCTTAATAGTTTGGCCGAATTTTTTTTAAAGTTCGCCGAACTTCTGCCTACTTTTCCATCAGCCGGAAAATTTCGTGGAGCCCCTCCAAAAAAAAAATTCGCGGAAATATAAATTGCCACGAAATCTTTCATAATTTTCATACATTTCACACATTTGGTCTAATTTTACAAAGGTATTGGTTTGGGTTTAAAGAATTTTCTTGGATATTTGGGTTTAACGACATTTCTTATAGGCGGTCTAATTTTCCAAAGAATTGTTTTGGGTTTAAAGACTTTTCTTGGAAGACATTTGTTGGAGGTAGTTTGATTTTGCAAAGAATTGTTTTGGGTTTAAGAAATTTTCTTGGACGTAAATTTAAAGGACATTTCTTCGAGGCATGTGTTACATTTTTTGGATGTTTTTTGTTCTTCATTTTTTTTGAAAGTATAGATTTGGGCTTAATTTCAAATTTTTAGAGTATGTATTTTGAGTTGAAGTAAATCTTTTGAGCTTTGTTTAATTTTTATAAGACATTTTTTTCTCGGATTTTTTGAAGTAAATGTTTTGGATTGGAGTATGTATTTTTTGCAAAAAATTTAAAATGAGTTTTTTTTAAATTAAATCTTTTGTGATGCTTTTTTTAATTGAGTTATTGTCTAAATTTTTGAAGGAAATTTTTTGAACTTCATACTCTATTATCATGGGAAATCGAAGGAATTGTGCGAGAAAATATGATCGAAAAAGAGACCCTGAGGAACGTAGAGAGGAGACGAGACAATATCGCAAAAGAAATATAGAAGCACTCTCAAATATTGAAGGGGAAAATCAACCTCAACTAGAAATTGAAGAAGGTATTTAAATGTAAATATTATGATCTATTGATATATTTAAAATTTTCCTAGTGTAAAATGTGAAGCTTAATTTTTATTTGATGAACTAATTCAAGAAAAATATTTTGCAATGTAAACAGAGAGAAATATTCCTCAAAACATTGATGATGAAATACAAAATTTTGAAAGAGAAAGTGAAAGAGATATTGAACAAATGATTGAAGATGGTGAAAATATTGAAAGAAATTCAAGTGAAGAAATTGAATCACAAGGTATATATATATATATATATATATATATATATATTGAACACGTGTACATATTATTGAAATTTTACACATATATTTATTAATTTAGTTATTTATTGAATATGTAAACTTATTATGTACTATTTATTCGAATATGTACAGATGAAATCAGTGTCGATGATGAGATGTTAGAAAATGTTGACAGTCACACATATGGAGATAAAAAACCTGACCATTATATACGATATCATGTTAACCGCATTTTTGAAACGTATTTCATAAAGGAGCAGGTGACAGTTCAAGCTCAAATGTTGAAAGGTCTCCTATCATTAAGGAAATTAAAAGAAGCTATGACACTACTGGGTATTCGAAAATCAACCAAAGATTAAAAAAAAAATGAAGGAAAATGTGATACAAAATATAAGTAGTGCTATAAATTCAATTAGGAGATCTAGACAGAAAAATGTTTCAATTATACGTAGAGGAATACATATGGCAATGGTTTCATCAAGTACTAAAGAGAATCATTTGGTAACATCTATGGCACGAGCATTAGGAACCTCGTGAAAAAATTTGCACAAACATCGGAAATTTCGGCTGCAAATAGATGTAAATGATGAACTCACTTGTTGGAGAGCTATTTGTAGGCAACCATACAAAGATAGACTTGGAGAAAATGTTAAAAAAATAATATATGAATATTGGAAGAACAATTTGCGTGTTTCACCAACTGCAAGACATGTGATGCGAAGAAGAATAGCATGAAATCAGTACGAAGAACATGAAAAACATCTCTTGGAAACCACTCAGATAGAGTTATTCAACAAGTTCAAAGAAGAGAATCGTCTAATTCATGTTTCACTCAGTGCTTTTGTTCAACAAAAACCATGGTATGTAAAACCTATCACCGTACGCGACACTTGTTGTTGCCGTTATCATGTGGAATTTGAGCTATATTATGACACATTCCTTGATTTCGGTAGAACATTATGGAAGGATTCACCTCCTCCTTCCACTATCCGTGAATTCATATCTCAAATTCTATGTGAAAGAGAAAGCGATGAACTATTTTACAAAAAGAAATGTGTTGGTGGTAAAAAAATGCGATGATTGTGGAAATTTGAATAAATTTCAAAACAAATATCGTACTGATATAAATGATGAATCATTGTCCAACATGAAAGTTAAATGGAAGAGACACGAATATATCCATACATCGATTGAAGGTGAAAATAGTGTTAAAAGAATTGAATTACGAGAAGATGAAATTTTTCTGATAGACTTTTTGAGAAAATTTGACGTAGAAATTTACAAATACACCAAGCATTCCCATAGAGCTCGATGGCAAGACTTGTAATTCAAAAAATCTCGTGAACTTTTTCCACTAGAGACCATTTTGTCAGTGATTGATTTTGCAGAAAACTACACATTTGTTACACAAAAAGAAATTCAGAGTGAATACTATCATTCTGACCAAGTCTTCATGCTCGTCCATATTCTATATAGAAATGCTGAAAAAAACATCGATCATATAGAAAGCACGAGTGAAAATCTATATATCATTAAATAATATCACTTTTATATCAGTGACGATCGTACACATGATACATATTTTGTATAACATTGTTTTGGAAAAATTTATGATTCCTTCAAAAATCGTGGAATAACATTCAATGAACATTGGATATGGTCAGATAGATGCACAGGTCAATTGAAATATGCACGATCATTCTTTTGGTTGTGTTTTCTTCACAAAAAAACATGCATTAAACATTTTTGGAATTTCTTTGAGACTGGCCATGGAAAAGGAGAATATGATGGTGCAGGGGCATGCATAAAACGAGCACTTTGAAGATATTAAATGAACCCCTCTGCAAGCCGACTTTTGGATGTGAAAGAAGTTGTTCAATGGTGCATCACTGCTCTAAGCCATGAGACTAACACATCAAGGGAAGTGCGAAGGTATATTCAATTCAATTTTTATTGGAAATCTAATTGTATCATGTAATGATTATCTTTGATTGTATTTTGATATCATATTTACATTCTTCGTTGAATTTTCCATATAAAGGTTTTTCTGGCATATTGGGATCGAAGACGTAGATAGATAGATTGGAAATGACGTTGAAACAATAAAAGGGACTCGAAAATTGCATTCAATTAAAACAAAGTTGTCCAGAAATGTGTTTGCATTGGATAAAAGAAAATATTCTTGTTTTTGTCATGTTTGCATAGACAACACAAAATCCAATGATGTTTGTGAAAATAATATGTATGTAAACGATTGGAAAGATACAGAGCTAAATAAAAAAGGAAAAATGTATGTTGCAATGTTTGAGGAAATGTAATTAGAGGAAACTACAATATCATCCGATGGTGATCGAGTTTCTAATCTCGTTAGAGAAGGTAACATTTAAATTTCTTTATAATGATTTAAAGATCTAGAAATAAATTTAAATATGTATAATTTTGTTAAGTTTGTTTTATTGTGCAGGAGATGTTTTTGATGTAATTGCACCTATTGACAACGATGAAAATGTGAAGTATTATTTGATGCATTGCACTGAATGAAAAATGAAATTATTAGAAAACTATAATGATCACGGATTTCAATATGAAAGAGGATCTATTATACTGAAAGATTATTTTTTCAGACAAACTAATAAAAGTGGAGATTTTTTCTACTTTGAAGACTATGAACCTGATTTCATAAGTTGTCAATATAGTCACTTGGTGTGTACAACTCGCATAATGTTGATAGAGGTTCAATCAAAGAAAAAATCAAAAAATAAGAAATGGAAAATGTCAAAATCTGATCATGAACAGATTATTGAAGATGGCATTCCATTGGAATTTTTTTGATTGAACTGCCCAACAATTTATTATATTTGGATTAAATATGTTTTAGAACTTCCAGTACTCAACTAAAAATTGAGCTACTTATGTTATTTGTGCAAGCTTTTTCACATGTACAAATTGGTTTGGTACATGCACATGCTCTGGTACCAACTGAAAGTAGCTTTTCTATACATGTGCATTGATGAAAAATGTTACATGTATTGGATATATATACATGTTCTAGAATGCAATTAATTTTTCAAGTAGTTTTACTATGTGCATTGATGAAAAATGATTCACGTACTCAATATATATGTTCTAGAATTCAATTAAATGAAAATAGTTTTTCTATGCGCATTGATGAAAAATGCTGCACATACTAGATATATACATGAACTGAATGTGACCAATTTTTCTTGTGGTATTTTTTGATAAAAATTATCCACAATGTAAATAAATCATCCACAATATAGTTTTTATGAAGATTCCTTTCAGACAAGAGACTTGGAGCACTTCCCTGACTTTTGGTGGGATTTGACCCACATCTCTATTCCTAATTGAAAATCTAGTACAAAATTTGTCTATCCAATGGTCAGATATGTTCTATGTTCTAGAATGCAATTAACTGAATGTCATCAGTTCACCAATTTATAAATCAACAAGGCTACCTATTTGAGTGCATTAATGACATTGACCCAAATTCAACAAACATATATGTACTTCTTATATTTCCAAACAAAATTAAAGGGATAAATACATATATCTCCTTTATTTTTTTTCAATTAGAGCTCAGTTGATATGGTTAGTTGCACTGAAAAGCTATGTTCTTCCTATTGGAAATTTTTTCACTCAAACAAGAGTATGTAGAGATCAAAAGGAATCTTAAGATGCCAAATGTACTTCAAACATCCAAAACTTGAATTTTAAGAACTTTTTGATTAAATAAAAACAATACCTGACATGGGAGTCTTCCATCTAGGCCAAATATAGATTGAAACCATCCAATACTTAGATCAAAACATTTAACATTATATCAAAACATTTAACATTTAACATTAAATAAAAATTAAAGAGATTTACATATAAATACTTTTTTACTCCTTTTGATTAAATCAAAAAAATACTTCACATGGGAGTCTTCCATAGGCAAAATGTAGATTGAAACCATTGAAAACTTAGATCAAAAAATTTGACATTATATAAAAACATTTAACATTTTACATTAAATTAGAATTAAAGGGATAAATACATATAACTACTTCTTTACTCTTTTTGATTAAATCAAAACAATCATAGGGGGTCTGAATAAAAAAATACAAAAAAGGGGCTTCCCATAACTGGGAAACCAGCTAAGAAGATGTTGCCTAATATCAGGAAACCAACAGACATAGAGTGTTTAGAAGCACAGTGATTGAAAAACATGACAAAAGTTCAAAAAATCTAAAGAGGACCTGACATGAAGCTAGCTATCGATGTGTGTAGGAGGATTCTCCTCCACAATTGGACAACTATAGTCCTCCAGATCATCAGCTACTCCCTTGGAGTGCTGGGAGGAGCTTTCTGAAGCAGAAGATGAGTTAGAGTCGTCTTTGATCTTTTTCTCCACACGGGCTGAGCTGCCACTGCTGGTGTCTTGGGGCTGATGGGTTAGGATGGTGAACTTTCTTCGCCACTTCCTGGAACCAAAGGAACCTTCATCTTGGGGCTCCTCCTAAAAAAACACAGAAATGGTCACCCTAATTCGAGGTCTGACCATAGCGCTGGTGAAGTGAAAGTGTGGGACACTGCTTGCTGGAGGAGGGTGCTCGCCTGTGTCATGGATTGTAAGAGGCGGGTGAGAGCCAACACTCCTGCCCCCTCCATCCCTACCCCCACCTCCCTTTATGCAACGCATCCGATGTCTACGCATGGGAGTCTTCCATAGACCAAATGTAGATTGAAACCATCAAAAAATTGGATCAAAAAAATTAACATTATATCAAAACATTTAAAACATTTAACATTAAATTAAAATTAAAGAGATTTACATTAAATGTAGATTAAAATGGTATTCAAAACTTAGTTTTAAAACTTTTTTATTATATCACAACATTTCTTCACATGATTAATGTACTTCAACCATCCAAAACTTGGGTTTTAAAAACTTTTTGATTATATCATAACATTACTTGACATACCATCCAATTGTAGTTCAACTATCCAATAAAAACACTTAATATTATATCACATGTGCCAAATGTAGATTGAAACCATCCAAAACTTAAGTTTTAAAACTTTTTAATTAAATATATCGTGCAACATTAATTCACATACCATGAAAATTATAGTTCAACTATCCAATAGAAACATTTAACATTATATCACATGTGCCAAATGTAGATTGAAACCATCCAAAACTTAAAATTTTTAATTTTTTTTAATTATATATCGTGCAACATTAAAACATTAAACATTTAACATTAAATATCACATGCCAAATGTAGATTTAAACCATCCAAAACTTGAGTTTTAAAAACTTTTTTATTATATCATACATAACATTACTTCACATGCCATGCCAATTATAGTTCAACTATTCAATAAAAACATTTAGCATTATATCACATGCCAAATGTAGATTGAAACCATCCAAAACATAACTTTTAATTTAACAAAAAATTATAGATCACAACATTACTTCACGTGCCAAATGTACTTCAAGCATCAAAAACTTAAGTTTTAAAAACAAAACAAATTATAACACATCATTACATAACATGCCAAATGTAGTTCAGAAACAAAAAATTAATTTATAGATGACAACATTACTAGTAGTTCAACTATACAAAACTTAAAAGTTTTTAAAACCAAACAAATTTTATAACAACATTAATTCACATTCACATGCCAAAAGTACTAAAACAATCCAAAACTTAACTTTTGATAAATAAATAAAAATTATAGATCACAACATTACTTCACATGCCAAATGTACTTGAAGCATCCAAAACTTAAATTTTAAAAACAAAACAAATTAGAACACATCATTACATAACATGCCAAATTTAGTTTAGAAGAAAAACAAAACTTAAATTAAAAAAAAAAAAAAAAAACAAATTATAACACATCATTACATAACATGCAAAATGTAGTTTAGAAGTAAAACATTAATTTACAAAAGCAAAACATTAATTTATAGATGACAACATTACTGGTGGTTCAATTATCCAAAACTTAAAAGTTTTAAAAACCAAACAAAGTATATAACAAAATTACTTCACATTCACATGCCAAAAGCACTAAAACCATCCAAAACTTAACTTTTTGGAACAAAACAAATTATATTAACACTGCAATAAAATATCTCCAAAAACTGTAGATCTCACAAGTATCAAACTGTATCTGAGAGTATCAAACCGTATAAAGTTATTTATATATATATATATATATATATATATATATATATATATATATATATATATATATATATATATATATATAGATATATAAGACAATGCATCTATATAATATATAAAAAAGTAAATTTAATACTATCTAAATCTTGAAATCAAATCTACAGATCAGGTCCATCAAATAGAGATGAATGTAGCGTCTTCCCTATCAAGGTCTCAATCTGCACACTATCATGTGAAGCATGGGAAACCTGTACACAATGCACATGTACTTGAACATTAAAATTTTATGTTTTAAAAATTAGTGAGAATATATAGAGAACTTCATGTAAAAAACAAAAAATAAAAAATAAAAAATCATGCAATACCTCATGAGGTTCCCTCTCCATTTGTTCACTTGCTACAAGTTCTCCCCCCCCATGGGAACATCTGCAATGGTAAACTGTACAATATATATATATATATATATATATAACTTAAACATAAATTTTAAAAGTGAAAAATTGTCCATACTTGTGGCTCATCTCCTGAGAAAGTAGAAGGTACATCTCCAAGGAAGAAGAAGGTACCACCATACCAAAAATATGGGACGGAATCGGAATCTGTTAAAACATTTTATCATTATATATACATACATGTACATTTGTGCACAATTATTTATTTTAAAAATATCACTTAAGAAACACTAACATTTTCCAACAAATCTTGATGGTGAGACCCATCTGCATTGTTTGAACCAGAGCTCCCGAACATGATATTAAATTTTTTGTCACTCATCATGCGTGACAACTGCAAATGGTGTTTTAACATATAATGATACATTTTTGTTAGATTAATGTACATACAAATAAATGTATACATGTACAGAAACATGTATTTATTACAAATTCTAGACATGTATACATGTTAAAATGATTGAACCCTAAGGTCATTAACACATATCGTTTCTGTGCCCTCTTCCTCATGAAGAATTAGGTCTTAAAAACCATTGCGACATTTTTTTGCATATATTCGGAGATCTTCAACATTCATGTTGTCAATATCTTCAACTGTATGATACACAAAAATGGCACGTGCATTTTCACGTGCTCTTTGTCGATTTAGAAAAACATTAACTCCACTCAATCCGTTGTAAACATTGTCGATCATGACATCCCTTGCTTCTCGAATTATTTGAGAAGTCGCATCCATCTCTGACCGCAGAGTTTCGACCCGAAAAGGTCGACTCACTAATGGCAGCTCAGGGCAAGACAACCCCACGTCTCTCTTAGCACGCTTACGGTCATACAATCGACCTTTCGTTGGACCAAAAAATTATGAGGGAAGGTCATTGTAGTTGGGTTTCATACCCCAAAAAAATTCTTCATAAAACAATTGTGAAAAATAAACAGGAACCTCGTCATTCCATGAGAGCCTTCCATAGGCCGCAAGGTGCCTATCGTACAAATAGAGAGCTATATTTGGGTGTTTGAAATATTGCACCTTTAACATTTTTATTTTTGGCCCTTCCTTCAAATTAAACATTGATTTCTCCATATCTCTTGTAACATTTTGTTTTACATCCTCCCATTTATCGGAACCCATTACTGTTTCCTTTCTCTTTCTCATCACTTCTACAAATGTATCAGTCATTGGCCCAAGATTTTTGTACACATTTACAATATTTCCCAATGAATGTGTAACTATTTCGAGGCTTTGTCGACTCTCAGCAAGTAGAGTCAAACCCATGAGATCTCTCTGCAATTTTTCATGAAGTTTTTCACACCTTTGTAAGGTGCATTGCGCCATGTTTGTTTCCCATGGTATATCAGAAATGTGGGTAGGATAAGTTGTGGTGGGTAGACAAACTTCTTCTTGAATGTAGCGTTTTGCCCTACGTCTATTTTGACCAATATTTGGAACATTTTCAGCCTCTGCATCAACATATATAAAATTTTG
This sequence comes from Pinus albicaulis, assembly GCA_034641835.2. Taxonomy (NCBI): domain Eukaryota; kingdom Viridiplantae; phylum Streptophyta; class Pinopsida; order Pinales; family Pinaceae; genus Pinus; species Pinus albicaulis. Next base: position 1,396,633,701 of record CM076584.1, read on the forward strand.
TATATTAGAAAAAACACATGTAAATTTTTTTTCACAAATTCAATGAAAAAAAATATTGAAATTGATGGCAACCTTGACGTGGTTGGTTAGCATCTTCTCCACTCTAAAATTGTTGAGACCCAGAACAACCTTGCTAAGAACCAACACCACCTACCGTTTATTGGCCTTTGGGGGAATAAATATCACCACCTTCATGCAACCTGCTACCACTCATTCATGGCCCTCTAAAGGGATTTGAACCACCACCAACCTCTCGAGACAAGAGAGAAGCTTCATAAACAAATACAAATTTATAATCAATTGAAAAATACATTCATGTGTACATATAAATACATGTAAATATTCATTGATTAAATTGCGTGAACCATACCATGACTGGGTGAACCATGGGCACGCTCCATCGACGGAGTAGAGACCCTTCTCTTCTTAGCTACTAAAAAATAAAGAATTAAACTTATTAACAACTAATTTAACTCACAAATTTAATAAAAAATCAATTCCATATGTACACACATGTATGGAGATTTAAGATTATATTTAAATACCGTGAACATCCCCCGATACTTGATCCCCCATATGGGATTCTCTTGATCTTCACTGTTCATCCTCCATGATATATATATCTATTGGTGGACCTTTACACAAAAAGAAATTTAGAAAATCAATTTGTAATTTAGTGTACACAAATTATGTAGAACACAACTTTCAAAGCACTAATTGATGTGTGAAACTCAATTTAGGCAAAATGGAAATTATAAAAATGATAAGTTCACCAAATTGTGCTTTACATGGTGGGAGCACACTTGATATAAAATTTAAAAAAACACATGGTCGTTAAAAAGGAAGTGAAACTGCATTTAAACAAAAATTTGTGGAAGTCCCTGCATTTTAATTTTATAAAAATGTGAAGTTCACCAAGTTGCGCTTTACATGGTGTGATGGGAGTGCACTTGGTATATAATTGAAAAAATCACATGGTCATTAAAAGAGACGCATTTATAAGTACACAACACACACATATTCAAGATATGTTACAATGTCCATCAATAAATTTTGAAGGAGAGCGTCTCAACACTAATTCATCTTTGAGAGATGAATCTTGAATTTTTGAAGAAGAGAATCTCAAAACAAATTCATCTTTGAGAGATGAATCTTGCATTGGGATTTCTCTGTATAATTCCAATTCATCTTTGATAGATGAATCATGAATTTGAATTTCCCCACGCAATAGATCAACACACATCTTATTCACATTTGTACAATGCCTTATATTAAAAAATTGAAATTGGCTAACAATATTGTTTGTTATTCCATGTAGTTGTTTTAGCCTCTCCTTCTTAACTTGGCACATGCCATTCATCTGGTTGCACACAAGTTCAGAATTGGTGAAAACTACAATTCCATTTGATCCATACTCCATTGTTGTTGCCAAGCCTTCTATCTATCCAATATAATATGCCTCGTTGTTTTTTGTTCTTCTCGGTATATTCATTTTCCTTTGGACGACTTTGCTAGTCACAATATTGGAAAGCATGTATGTAATCACTTTTTTCCCTGGATTGGGATAGCAAGAAACTTCTATGCATAATTTCCATTTTTCAACCATATTTAATATTTTTCTTATTCCTGAAAATTTTTTTAATAAAAAATATATATATGACATGGGAGAAATGACACAAGATCATGAGGTAAATGACATGTGCATGGTTTATCTTAAAGTTTGACTTAAAAAGTTTATGGTCTATAATTGACATCTATAATTAATGGGAGGAAGCCTTTAGTTTGTGGGAGAAATGACACATGTACATAGTTTACCTTAAAGTGGTTGTGTTTTATGGATATTAAAATGAAGAACTTATATTTAGATTTATTCTAGAGATTGACTGTAGGGGCATTTACTAGATATGTAAACTTTCATAAAAGATGAGATCCAGAGGCTACCTGGCCCTTTACAAACTCTACCTATAAAACTTGTAGAAGTTAAGAAATTTACATTGAAAAATTTACTTGTGAGAAATTTACATTGACAACATATAGAGATTCAACTAGGCTTGTGAAAAGTACAAGTGGACAATGTATAATTCTACTTAGAAGAGTATTTGGTTTAATGGTTAAGAAATAAATATTCGTTACTTTCTCTATCTAGAGTGGAAGTGGAATAGATAGTAGTTACTTCTTTTTGATTGTTTTGGTTGAAATGGCATCTACAAGATATTAAGTTAAATTTCTTTTTGAGTGAGTAGAAGTGGAATGTACATAGTACAATTACTTCTTTTTGAGTGTTTTGGATGAAATGGGCTCTACAAGATATTAAGGTAAGAGAAATTTCTTTTTGAGTGTTTTAGATGAAATGGGCTCTACAAGATATCAAGGTAAATATATATGTATATTAAGTGTTTCAATATAAGTGTAATAATAATTTCAAAAATAAAATAGTCTACTTCCTTCAATCACTATTTACATATCATCATAGATTACCACTTCCTCACACAACAAGTCTTTGAGAAATTAGTAAAGATGGAATACATACCCAGAAAGCCTCTTGTTAGAGAAGCGTTTGAATATGTGAGAAACAAATTAGGAATATTTCTTGTAAATTATCTTGTTAGAGAACCATTTGAACATGTGAGAAACAAATTAGGGATAGTTCTTGTAAATTATTGTCACTTATTTGACTTCAAAATAAGAGCCTATGAAATTGACTGCAATATCTATGTGGGAGATTACACAATATCTAAGGGGGAGAATACAATATATTTGACTTCAAAAGAAGAGCCTATGAAATTGAGTGCAATATCTATATGGGAGAGTACACAATATCTAAGGGGGAGAATAGATATAAGGAAGGAATAGAGAGAGTAACAAAAAGCAAATGATTGTGTCAATAATTTGAAGTAGTCAAGAAAGATAACAAAGGACCATAAAAATTGAGTGCAATATCTATATGATATCTATATGATCAAGTGTCAATAATTTGAAGTAAAGAAAGATAAAAAAGGACCATCAAAATTGAGTGCAATGTCTATATGATTGTGTCAATAATTTGATAATTTGAAGTAGTCAAGAAAGATAACAAAGGACAATCAAAATTGAGTGCAATATCTATGTGGGAGAGTACACAATATCTAAGGAGGAGAATACAATATAAGGAAGGAATAAAAAAACTAACAACAAGCATATGATTGTGTCAATAATTTGAAGTAGTCAAGAAAGATAAGAAATGACCATCATCAAATTCAAATTGAAAGATCAAGTAGTCTTCTTCATGAAGAATAAGCATTAACTAGGTTCATCATTTAAAGGGTTCATTTTTTAATGGAAAAATTTATGAATAATATGGAATGAATCATTGTACATTATGATAAATCTTGTATTTAAATGACATTTGATCTACGAATAAAAAATAAAATGGGATCATCTCTTCATATATATATATGTGTGTGTGTGTGTGTGTAAGAGAGAAATAAAAAACAAAGGTAATTCTACCAAGCCTAAACGAGCATGTCCTAATACATTAAATTATGTCCTAATACATTAAGTTATGTTTGGTTTCTAGAAGAATTGATCATGAAAGAAAAGGTAATTCCACCAAGCCTAAAGGAGCATGTCCTAACACATTAAATTATGTCCTAATACATTAAATTATGTTTGGTTTCTAGAAGAATTAATCATGAAAGAAAAGGTAATTCCACCAAGCCTAGAGGAGCATGTCCTAATACATTAAATTATGTTTGTTTTCTAGAAGCATTAATCATGAAGAGTCATGAGATCCACATTTCGACCATACTATTTTCAAGTTAAAGGAGCAGGTCATAATACATTATTATGTTTGGTTTCTAGAAGCATTAATCATGAATTTTCTTTGAGATCCACATTTCCATCAAACTATTTGCAAGTTCTATATGAAGATATGCAGTCTAATAACTAATTAGCAAGTTGTGATGTCCCAATACATTATTATGTTTGGTTTCCATCATAGTATTTGCAAGTTCTATATGAAGATATGTAGTCTAATAACTATACATTATAACCTATATAACATATAACGACCTTTGACAGTATGAGCAAAGAGTAAAAAAAATATAGAGGCCTCCCAGTAGAGTTCCACCTGTTCATCAAGGTAAGCAACATAATATAGGAAGTGAAACAATGACACCACTAAACATATGTGAATTTAGATATTAAATTGACATTTATTGCAAATGACATGCGCATGGTTTATCTTAAAGTTTGACATAAAAATTTTATGGTAGGATTCACATCTAAAATTAACGGGAGGAAGCCTTTAGTTTGTGGGAGAAATGACACATGTACACAGTTTACCTTAAAGTGGTTGTGTTTTATGGATATTAAAATGAAGAGCTTCTATTTAGATCTATTCCAGAGATTGATTGTAGGGTAATTTACTAAATATGTAACCTTCCATAAAAGATGAGATCCAGAGGTTACCTGGCCCTTTACAAACTCTGCCTATAAAACTTGTAGAAGTTAAGAAATTTACATTGAAAAATTTACTTGTGAGAAATTTACATTGACAACATATAGAGATTCAACTAGGCTTGTGAAAAGTACAAGTGGACAATCTATAATTCTACTTAGAAGAGTCTTTGGTTTAATGGTTAAGCAAGAAAGAGTCGTTACTTTCTCTATCTAGAGTAGAAGTGAAATACATAGTAGTTAATTTTTTTTGAGTGTTTTGGATGAAATGGGCTCTACAAGATATTAAGGTAAATTTATTTTTGAGTGAGTAGAAGTGGAATGTACATAGTAGTTACTTCTTTTTGAGTGTTTTTGATGAAATGGGCTCTACAAGATATTAAGGTAAATTTCCTTTTGAGTGAGTAGAAGTGGAATGTACATAGTAGTTACTTATTTTTTAGTGTTTTGGATGAAATGGGCTCTAAAAGATATTAAGGTAAAAAAAATTTGAGTGTTTTGGATGAAATGGGCTCTACAATATACTAAGGTAAATCAATATATCTATGAAGTGTTTCAAGAGAAGTGTAATAATAATTTCAAAAATAAAATATTCTACTTCCTTCAATCACTATTTACATAAAATCATAAAGTACCACTTCCTCACACACCAAGTCTTTGAGAAAATAGTGAATATGGAATACATACCCACAAAGCCTCTTGTTAGAGAAGCATTTGAATATGTGAGAAACAAATTAGGAATATTTCTTGTAAATTATCTTGTTAGAGAACCATTTTAACATGTGAGAAACAAATTAGGGATAATGCTTGTAAATTATTGTCACTTATTGACTTCTAAAGAAGAGCCTATGAAATTGATTGCAATATCTATGTGGGAGAGTACACAATATCTAAGGGGGAGAAAACAATATATTTGACTTCAAAAGAGGAGCCTATGAAATTTAGTGCAATATCTATGTGGGAGAGTACATAATATCTAAGGAGGAGAATATATATAAGGAAGGAATAAAAAGAGTAACAAGAAGCATATGATTGTGTCAATAATTTGAAGTAGTCAAGAAATATAAGAAAGGACCATCAAAATTGAGTGCAATATCTATATGATAAAGTGTCAATAATTTGAACTAGTCAAGAAAGATAGCAAAGGACCATCAGAATTGAGTGCAATATCTGTATGATATCTATATGATCAAATGTCAATAATTTGAAGTAAATAAAGATAACAAAGGACCATCAAAATTGAGTGCAATATCTATATGATTGTGTCAATAATTTGATAATTTGAAGTAGTCAAGAAAGATAACAAAGGACCATCAAAATTGAGTGCAATATCTATGTGGGAGAGTACACAACATCTAAGGGGGAGAATACAATATAAGGAAGGAATAAAAAGAGTAACAAGAAGCATATGATTGTGTCAATAATTTGAAGTAGTCAAGAAAGATAACAAGGACCATCATCAAATTCAAATTGAAAGATCAAGTAGTCTTCTTCATGAAGAAGAAGCATTAAATAGGTTAATCATTTAAAGGGTTCATTTTTTAATGAAAAAATTGATGAATAATATGGAATGAATCATTGTACATTATGACAAATCTTGTATTTAAATGAAATTTGATCTATGAATAAAAAAGAAAATGGGATCATCTCTTCATATATATATGTGTGTGTAAGAGAGAAAGAAAAAAAGCAAAGTGATTCCACCAAGCCTAAAGGAGCATGTCCTAATACGTTATTATGTTTGGTTTCTAGAAGCATTAATCATGACTTTTCTTTGAGATGCACATTTCCATCATACTATTTGCAAGTTCACATTTCCATCATGCTATTTGCAAGTTCTATATGAAGATATGTAGTCTAATAACTAATTAGCAAGTTGTGTTGTCCTAATACATTATTATGTTTAGTTTCCATCATACTATTTGCAGAATAGTATGAAGAGATGTAGTCTAATAACTATACAGTCTAGCCCATATAACATATAACGACCTTTGACAGTATGAGCATAGAGTCGAAAAATAGAGAGGCCTCCTAGTAGAGTTCCACCTATTCATCAAGATAAGCAACATAATATCGGAAATGAAAAAGTAACACTACTGAACATATGTGAATTTAGAATGATTTCAACTCTTTTTTCAAAGGAGTAGAAACCTTATTTCATATATTGATAACAGTTCATATACAAAATCCTCTTGATATACCCATAACAGGTTATCAAGTATAAAATATCAGATTCTGTCTCATACAGAAATACATTACAGCAATATAAAAGAGAATATGTAGTCACATATAAAAGACAATATGCAGTCACATTAGAGAAATACATTACATGTGAATTTAGAATGATTTCAACTCTTCTTTCAAAGGAGAAAAAACCATGTTTCATATATTGATAACAATTCATATACAAAATCCTCTTGATATACCCATAGCATGTTATCAATTATAAAATATCAGATTCTGTCTCATACAGAAATACATTACAACAGTATAAAATTCAATATGTAGTCACATATAAAAGAAAATATGTAGTCATATTATAGAAATACATTACAAAAATACATTAGAGCAGTATAAAAGACAATATGTAGTCACATTCCAGCGTTGAGTAATTGAGAGAAGGCTCAGTAACGGCATAATCTTAACAGTGGCAGTAAACTTCCATGCACAAGGCGAGAATCAGCTAGAGTGGATGAAATTGACGGATCCATAGGAACAATAACAACTGCAGCAACCGAATGCATATCATACTACTAGAAATTCAACATACACTTTAAAGAAAAAGGTAATGAAATTTAAAGCATAACTAACAGCATAGATGCTTTGTTTGGAATTTTTGGATTTCTCATTCCCACTTGGTTGTAAAGACAAAATTTCTATAGCAATGAGTGCCTTGACTTCTACATGACACCAATCAACTCAAATTAAAACCAAGAATTCCAAAAGATGCATTTGCAGTAACAGTCCAAAGATAACATAGAAAAGGACTCTATGAATGTCGTTGAATGGTTCAATGGAGAGAGCAGTTGTCAGAAGTATATTTTATCTCCTTTACTAGAAGAGACAAAACATTTAAAACATACTTTTAATGTTTTTTCTTTAAACCATATATACAGGGACCGCAATGATGCAGTAGACTAGCTTTCTAAAGTGGTTTTGCAACAAGATATGGGTTGTTGGAGGATAGAGAATGAGGACCAGGGCATGATCTGTGTGTCGGATCAGCCACCGTATGTATAACTTTATTTTGCTGTCTCCCAGTTTTTATATCAGAAAGTGTTTTGTTTTATGGTTTGATATACATGCCCTAGAAAGTTACTCTTACTTGCATTTATTTTGAGACTTCTATTTTGTTGTTTATCCTGTCTAGAATGTTTTCCTCTCTGAGGAGGCCCAGGTTAACACAAAAAAAAGTTTCTGTTTTATGAACATATGGACATACTTGTTTTTCTGGATATGAACTAATCTATGGGGTTGTTTTCCTCTTATAGAGGAGGCCTATACACCAAATCAGTGGTTTATATTCAGGAATTTGACAAATGACAATGTATTTTTCATCTTGTGAGCTCTATGATCTGGGAATCATACAACCATAAAAGGAATGCGTAACGCATATAATATGTAACTTTTTATTTCTGTTAATAAAAAGTTTGATTTTTTTCTTGGAAGAAAAAAGGTAATGAGATTTAAAGCATAATTAACAGCATAGATGCTTTGTTTGGAATTTTTTGTAACATATGATTAATAGAGGAGGAGCAGGAGGAGAAATACCATAATTGATAATGAATAATTCATGCAGATTTCAATGTATCATGTTGCATAATATATGTTTAACAGAGGAGGAGCAAGAGCAGAAATACCTAATAGTTTGCTTGCTTGAAGTCACCGCAGATAATCACCAATAGCGCAGATGGAAGTAGCCCCAGACTAGCAGCAACACAGAAACAGAAAAACGCACGAACAAACAGATCAAAGAAAAAATAGACGCAATAAACAAATTAACTTCGTGGGCGATATATTTATAAGAACTAGTTCGGCCAAACTATTTTAAGAGTAAAATTTTGGCTAAACTCAAAGTTTGGCTGAACTTTTGTTGCTGGTTTTCCTATCTTCGGTAAAAATTCTATTTGCCCATGCCATTAGTGTGCCGTCAATCTAAATGGAAGCGTGATTTCAGCCGAACTTTATCATAAATTTCAGCCGAACTATCAAATAGTTCGGTCAAAATTTACAAAATTTTCGACCGAGCTATTGATGAAAAAAATTTCTGCCCCTGATTCTGACAATATTTTAACCCAGATTCACATTTCCACCCGTAACTTACATAATTGCATAAAAACCCTAAAAATTTCACTAGCAAAATTCATTAAAACCTTCAAGTTTTTAGATGCGGTATTTAAAATGGACCACGAGTCAATTAACTCCACCACAGTTCAAATGTTAGTTCAAACCCATCATGGTACAGGAAACTTATCACCAGTTCATCCACAGTTCCAACATTGTTTAGAATTTGGTGTTGTGGTTTGAACGAGCATGAATCCAACAATTATTCTAGTGCCACTTGGCCCTTTATGATTGGTTTGTGGGGGCCATCGTACATTTAAAGGGATTGATAATTTTCACCTAAATCAACACGAATCTCATCGGCGCGGGGAAAATTTGTCACTCCACGTTGCTGAAAGGTGCAAAACTTGTAGGATGGATTGCATGTGGGTGTGAATTGTAGCACAATTAATAGGAAAATTTTTCTGGAGAATAGATCGGAAATTTTTTGACATTTTTGAGTGCAGAAAGATCCCAAATAGGGGTTTCTTACTATTCTTGAGCCATTAGAATCAATATTTTTGCATTTAGAGCATTAAAAATACATGTAAACACATATTTTTGAGCATAATGAAAGAGACCCAATATTGGAAGATGGTCTAGGAGATGTAGCCCAGGAAGGGTGAACCCCTTCATCATTTGTTTTCATGATTTGATGTTATGGTATTATTGTCTCTGTAATTTCTACAAAGTTGAGTTTAAGACTTAGTTCATGTGTTAATGCAACTTACATAATTGGATAAAAACCCTAAAATTTTCGCATGAAAATTTCATTAAAAAAAATCAATTTTTCATATACATATCGTTCTAGTATTGTAGATTTGGTTCTTTGGTTATATTGAGGGTTTATTTGTGTTGCAAGTGTTTCTGTTTATTACAAGGTTGAAGCTAAAAGCAAGATAATGAAATCTTGTGGTAGAAAGTCCTCCAGCTAATTCAATGAGAGTGCATTTGCCACAACTAGACATGACACATGAAGGAGTGTATGAAAATATTACTAAGGATGAGAAGGCTTTCAGAAAATAATTCTTTGAGAAGACATAGATGGTGAAAGCTCTTTACGAGGGTAGGAATTGAAGGTTTCAAGGTGAGAGCTCAAATCCTCCAAAGGGTAATGGAGGAGATGGGGACAAATTAGCTCCAGAATGAAATGGAGGGAATGGTGATAAAACACTTCTGATTCAACCTCTCTCTTCACCACCATATTCACCATCATCATATTCTACATCAATCCCTCTATAAAAACCTCCACATTCTCCAAAGAGACATGGTAAAACTCCATTTTTGAAACTCGATATAAAGTTTGAATTTACTATGTGTAATGGAGAGGTAATTGATGATAAATTATATAATTAGGTTCATCGGTTTGATGTGTATTGTAGGATACAAAGGATCAAAGATCATGAGATCAATATTGAGCTTGTTTCATTAAGTTTGGAAAGTGAAAAAATTATTTGGTGGGAATCCAAAACTCAAGAGGACATGAAGAAACATGGTAATGTTTTATGCCCTTGAAAGGATTTTATTTCTTCATTAGGAAGAAAATTTTATCATTTAGTATGCATGCAAAAACCTATAGTGGATTGGAAAAAATTTAGGCAATTAAAGAGTCAATGTGTGCGAAGTTATACCCAAGATTTTAGAAGCAGAGAATTGATTTTGGGTGTTGATTTATCCTCTCAAGACACTTTACTCAACTTGATTGGATGTTTTCATAGCTACTATTCTCATGTTTAACCCTACAAATTTAGATGACCTTTGTGTACAAGCAACACATCTAGAATCAAGAGGGAAGTATGTTTCTGAAGAAACTAGTGAGAACTCATTTGAGTCTGGAGACAAAGTAAATGGGAATTTCAAAGGAAAAGAAAATAATAATGCTCCCATCAAGAAGGAGAAAGAAAAAATCACATGTAAACATTGTTCCAAAGAAGGCCGTGATGAATACCACTGTTGGAAACTTCATCTTAGGATAAGACCCATAGAGGTTAACAACAAGGAGAAGGAAAATGTTGTTGCCACTATAAAACAAGATTTAGGATAATATTCCAAGGATGAAACAAATATCACAACCATGGGATTGGAATTTATGGAAATTGCAGGCACTATTTCTTCAAATAATCTTAATGAAACTTGATATGAAAAAACAAGAATAATTTTTTTCCACATTAGAGTTATTTAAAAACATACCAAGATAGATACTTTGTTTGATAGTGGATCACAAGGAAACCTTATTCCAGATGACATTGTCAAGAAAATAAACTTGAAAACCATTCCTCATACTAAACCTTATCCTTTAGGTTGGGTATGAGACAATGAAAAATTTCAAGTGATAAGAAAATACATACTTATATTTTCCATCATTGCAAACTTCCATGATGAGGTAGAATTTGATGTAGTCTTGCATGACATGTGTGGTATTTTTTTGGGTAGCCCATATCTATAGATAGTAGAGCCATTTTCATTGCCATGAGAAAAAATATCAGTAGTTTAAAAATGGGCTTGAGTACATTTTTAGAGAACACAACAAGAAATTGAGTTTATCTCCTCTGAATGCTGGGCATATGAAGAGGCTAGTTAATTATAGTCATAATTTTCATTGTTAATGTTCAAGCACAAATATGTTGAGGAATATAAGGCCTTTCAAGGATATGAATCAGGTTTTAAATCCAGTTTCATTTAGGTTTCTAATCCATGTGATAAAATGTTTCAGGAGTCTAACATGTTTCCTCCTAAAAGAGGTAAACAACATGAAGTGCAATTGCAACACAAGGCATCATTGTTGAACATTGGTATGAACAAGATGCTCGTGTTAAAGAATGCAGTGACAAAAAAACAAATGCAAAACCTATTTGACAAAGTGGAAATTTGTTTTAAGAAATTTTTCTATGGGTTTCATAATGTTTTGGCTTTGAAGAAGGATGGTGCATGGGGATGGTGATCACATTTGGTAAAGAGTCAAGCTAAGTGCAAGGCTATACATGCTAAGCCTCATTATGACTACAATCTTCAAGGTGAAGTGAACTTGAAATTTTATAAGTCTCCTTTAACTGAAGATCAACGATGAATGTTGGACGGATAAGTCATTCTTGCAGACAAGACAGACCTCCCAAGTGTCTTATGGACAGCTAGCAACAAACAAGATAGATGCAAAATACTTTCTCTAGATTATATGTAATTTAGAATTTTCTATGGTGAAGAAAGGACCTACCTATGATCCAATGCTAGTTGAATTTTTCTTTCCCATTTCTCCAAGAAGTCACCTTGAAAGACCTATAAGCAAAGACATGGAAAAGAATCAAAAGCACCTGCAACATATACTAATTCAAAAATCACAAATCTATCTTAATGATCAAGGAATTTAAGAAATAATTCATTCAAGTAAATACAAAAACAACTTATTGAGAATACGGTATTCATTTGTATTATCTTTAATAAAGAAAAGCCTTACAACCGTGTCTGCATTGATGTCATACATGCCTTCCTAGGGTCTGGAATAGGCTTTTCCTTTACTCTGACAAGCCTTGAACCCTCTCAGCTAAAATACATATGGGTGTGTAATCATTCCCACATAATGATCAGATAAGAGAGTATGAGTCTCTACAACATTTCTCTTCAAAAATCTTCAAAGTCTAACTCACTAACTCTTTCACTATCCCACACACATTCTAACACTCTCATTCTCTCCAACCTTTGAAGCTGCACTATGGCTTCAATTTATAGGAAAAGAGAGGAGGTTATGGTTCCACCTAAGAAGGGATATAATTTTCTTTGGAAGGGATTGGGCTCCATAAATCAAGGGGTAGGCTCCCATAATGGAGGAATGAACATACATGATAGGAGCGAACCTTTGACCGGATAATTGCTTCTAGAAGCTTCCAGATTTGATTGTTGGGCTTCTAAATGTTACTTTATGCCTTTGTTTTACCTTTTACAGGGGTCTGCACTCTTAATGAATAAAAAGTGCGTTTAGCTCCACATGATTTAGAGCATAAAAGTGCAGCACCGCAAGCAATGTTAAGAGAAAGTGCGGTAAAAGTGTTTTTAAGACTTTTATGAGCTTTTCTCTCAATTTCAAGGCTTGATTTTAGGAACTTTGATGTTGGAGACTTCCAAGGGTGTACTAAAATTTCATGGTGACAAATTTCAATATAAAATCTTTTCCCCTAAAGTGCAAAGTCTGAGAGCATTCGAAAAGTGATGTGCTTTATCATTTCAAGGATTAGCCTGTGGACACCCCAGTCGGAACCCTGTAAAAGCATTCAATGAAAATAATATATATATATATATATATATATATATATCATCACTGAGGTAGGCATTCCCATACTCAGATCAAAACTAACTAAACTTGTTCTGATACAGAAATGATTTTAATATTACATCAATAGTGTAGACACAGCATGGACGCAACCGTCTGTAATGATAGTATACTGCATAATGAATAATAAAACTCCTCACAACCTAGATGGTGGAAACTAGATCCAGGGTATTGATTTATTCTTCTCGAACTAGTACGATTGTACCCATGTGATTAAATGTGTTGAAGTCGAACATGGTAGAATCCACCTGATTACCAGTCAATGATGTGAACTATTAAAAAGTGTGAGAGAAATCACCAATAATGACAATGGCTCTCAAATTACTCAGTAAAATCCATGAAATGTGAATAAGTGATATGAAGTCGAACATTTTACGGAATCATTCAATCGAAGGTCGATGATGCAACTTGTTGTTGAAGGAGAGAAACCTGCCATTAAGGCATGCAGATTTCAAGGTACTGATGGATTCTAGATCAACTTCCTAGATGATGAGTTGTCGTCGATAGAAAGTGATCTGCCGTAAACAAGCTCATGACATGAAACTATAGATCAAGTTTTGAAGAAACTTTTTTGCAAGGACTGACTCAGGGATGGTCAACACGAATTGAAACAAATGTTTGCAGATGAATGGCTTGTTTGAATATCCTCTTGAACACATAACGACACTACAAATGGTTTGGTGACATTTTCCCTAAGTTAATACCCAGAAACCAGCTGAAGACCTTCAATTGGTTTGATTAACTGATAGGAAATGGATTTTCGCAACCCAGGTAGAAGTGTGACAAAAAGTGTCATGTTCAAGAGTGGTATACTGATTTTATAAATCAAAGTGTAACAAATGAATTTGTTCTCTATTTTCCCCCACCATTTCTGGCAAGTACCTCTTTGTTTTTGACAAGCTTGATGAGGATAACATTGCTTTTTTATAAGCTCATCCTTCGGATGAGTCCAACTTAGTTTAAAATCGAACCCTAAGAAGGAGTGGTCCATTCCTGGTTGAAATTGACAGGTCCTTTACTATTAAATTTTAATGAGTCCAATATAGGAGAAAGTCGGTGTTTTTCATTTTTAGGGAGTCAGAAGAAAAAACTTAAGAAAACTCCATGGGTGTAAGTAAATTTAGTCTTTGAGGCCCGAAAAAGGATAAAATAATGTAGGAGAGAAATCTATTGACCATGATTAGTCAACATATGCCTTTTTTGTAAATAATCCATTTCAGTCTAGAAAAGGGATAAACTTATACTAAAGGGACGACTGTTCATTTCCTTTAACGAGTTTGAATAGTCAAGTACTCGAGAATCTTTTCATTTTTTTAGAGTCTGAAAAGGGCTTAAAAGAGGACTCCATGGTTTCACTTTTTCGTCAATTTTAAAGAGCCTAAAAAAGTGATAAAAGTATACTCTTCGTCAAAAATGACCACTTCACCTGAAAAATCTGATATTCTGCACAAAAACTCAAAAAATTAAACGTACCTACTTCAATAACAAAAATATTTTGAAAAACTTTTCTTTTAAAGTGAAAAATAAACAAATTTGAATTTCATTTATTCGAAATAACTTATAAAAAGGATTTTTCCAAATTTATTTTTACCATTTGAGTTCAGAGTGAAGATTTGAGAGCTTTTGGAAAAAAACACTCCAGAGAAGATTCCGGACAAACCGACCGTTGAAATCAAAAACCATCTGCTCCAAGTAATCCACATCCTCTTTTCCTTGCTTTTAATCTGTTCATTTCCTTAATTTAGGGTTTAGAATTAATTTTTGGATAGAAAATAGGTTCAAAATTTTGCCCTCGGGGGTCTGCAGGTAAGACATACGATACCTGCAGACCTCGACATTTTCTTACAAAGAAAAATGTCGAGGCCTCGAGATTTTAGCACAGATACTGTGCGGAGCTACGCACTGTCTCTGAATGTAAAGTGCAGGGGCACCGTGAAGAATTTAAAAAAATAATTTCTTCCAAAAATACCCAAAATATTTGTTTTAAAATGATTCTAATATTTCATTTTTCTCATTGTAGGATATTTACAATGCTCATTTGGTGGGAACGTGAACATGAGGAGGTAGATGAAGCTGCAATGATTCATCTACCTACATTACAAGTTCTGAAAGCATGTAGGTTATTCAAATTTTGGGCTATCAGCGGCATGAGAGATGAAGTAGACCTTCTCACTTGGTTGGTAAACAAGTGGGATGTTCAGGACAAGTGTTTCGTGATTGGAGGCAACCGTCTCGAAATTGAGATGGAAGAAATATTTTTTTTGGCTGGTTTGTCTAAGAGAGGTGAAACACTTTCTCTATTTGGGGCTAGACTAGGTGGCCAGTCTATTGCTAGCTTGCAATTAGAGTTATCCAATGATGAGGCTAATCCAAAAGACAAACGGATTGATATTAAAAATATCATCTATCCTGAATTAAAAGTGATTGCATTTATCATTACCAAGTTGTGCAGAAGTGCAGCTTTGCATTGGGCTACTAGATCTCAAATGCAGATTGCAGTAGATTGCTTCTGAGGCGCTATATTCAATTCGTGCGAAGCAGTGTCGGCTAATGTCAAAGGCCAACTAACTAGAGCAAAAAATGCGAAGTTAAATAACTTCGAATATGGATCTATAGTGGTTACCTTTGCTTTAGAGAGATTCCTCTGTTAGCCCCGCAGCATATTCCTGTTGATGCTGGTAGACCTCAAGAGGCTCGGATGGTTCGATGTGTTGGTCTGATGGCCCATCACAGCGAGGGTGGAGAGATTGTTCGATTTCCCTCGACTTATTTTCATTGGTTAGAACACCAAATTTTTGTGATAAAGTATTTTCCTTATGTGGGCATAGATTTCCATGGTGACCGAGATATGCCACTTCCTCCAGGAGCTTAGTGGGATGATTCAAGTAAAAAATCTCTTTAACACGCTCTAATTTCTAATTTCTATTTTTTTTTTTTAAATCGTCCCAAACAGATAAAAAAAATTTCAAATGCAGATGTGGGTCCACATTGACCATCCACTCTCTGCCACTTTGACAGGAGGCAAAGGGATGCAGCTGCAGCAGTATCACCACCACTGGATCAAACAATAGAAGTCCTGACTAATTTGGAACACCATTTGGAGCGACTGACTCTGGGCATCCCAGAGACTACTATAGATGACATTCCTCTTCGCTTACAGACATATGTCATTGATGTTCCTGGACTGTTCAGGAGATTCTTGAGTAGAGTGGCACAAGCTGTAGTGTACTATCATGATCATTACCATAGATAATGATTGATCGATTGTATATACTCTTATCATTTTATGTATCAATTTTTTCCTGATCATAAGGCATTTTGAACCTATGATTGAGGACGATGTACCATTTTATGAAACACTACTTTATCCTATGATATACTACTATTTTCAGTTACCTATCCAACATGTTATCGAATGTTGATTTACTGCTTTAATTATTGCAAACGTATGTCAATCACACTAGAAGCTATTACATCTACTAATGTGTTTAAATTTCTCGGAATCTGTTGATACTCAATATAATCAAATTCTCGTTCCAAGAGACGAACTCTTAAAAATAACCTTAACAACACTGGGTTTCTAATTGCATATACTTGTAATAAAATTAGTTCAGAATCTAACCTAACGATCAAACTCTGAATTCCAAATGAAATGGATTCAGACAATAATTCAATAATTGTGCTATATTCTGCAATATTGTTTTTCGTTTGACCGAGGCTTACCCCATGCATATATATTAACTCATCAGTGGGTGAATAAATAACCCAAGCTGCAGAAGAGATATTTCGTGTACTACGACAAGCGCCATCAGTGAAACCAATGTATGTTTGAAAAGACGTTGACATCTACAATATCAAGAGTAATCCATATAAGTAGGAGTAGTAGAAAAAGCACACTTAAACTAGGCACACATTTCTAATCTACAGCACATCAGCTAAAAATAACTAATATACAGGAAAGATCTCCACACAAGAATCAAGCATAATATCTCTTCAGATAAAGCCCATTTCTGGGTTTGCCTAAACAGACCCCATCAAAATCAATAAATTCATAGGCCCCTTTTGCAAGTTGTCACTTGAAAATATAAGGACCATGCCACATGGGTTCGAATTTCCTAGCCCCTAGCTTATCGTTAGCTTGATCATTAACCAAGACTATGTCTCCTTCTGAAAAAATCTGAGGTGTAACCTTCCTATAATACTGAGCTTTCATTCATTTCGCATGAGTCTCGATGGCTAGTGTAGTGGTGCGTCGATTCTCATCTAATTGAGCTAAGTATAAAAAACATTTCCCCTCTTCAGAAGTGGTTGGTAGTAACTCTATGGCTACTTGGAGTGACAGTATGTTGCATTCAATGGGTATTATCGCTTCTATACTTTAAACAAGTTGAAAAAGGGTAAAACCTATCGATGTTTTTGCTGAGGTTCGATATGCCGAAAGTGTTGAAAAGAGCATGGTATGCCAATTCTACTTATGAATTCCAATGATTCGTTTCATCATGGTGACTAAAACTTTATTGATAGCTTCAACCAGACCATTGGCCTGTGGGTAATATGGTGTAGAACTGTCATGGCACAAGCCAATTTTATCAGTCAGTTCAGTCATCATGATGTTTCGAAAATGGCTCCCATGATAAGTAATTATCTCTTGGGGTACACCGAAATGAGAAATCACATGATTGAACATGAAAGTAGCTACAGTTTTGACATCTGCTGCAAATGTAGGTATCACCTCGGCCCATTTGGTAAAATAATCTACTGCTAGAATAATATACCCATGCCCCCCCACCGAGTGAGGATTTCATGTAATGAAGTCAATGCCCCATTTTGCAGAAGGACCGACAACAATTATAGGGTGAAGAGGAGCAGGTGTTGCATGCATTTTTCGATCAAAAATTTGACAATAATGACATTTTTGGACCACATAAATACAGTCTTTAAATAAGGACGGACATAAATAACCTGCGTGCAAAATCATTTGGGCTGTGGCGTACCGAGACATATGACCGCCACATGCTCTAGAGTGACAGTGATTTAAAACCTTTTCGGCTTCTTCATGGGTGAGATAACATCGAAAAATAGAGTCTGCACCATGAAAGTATAGTGTGTCACCCACAATATGATATTGTTGAGACTGGAAACGAATTTTACGTCGATGTGACCATGAAATTTCAGGCCGAAAAGATTTTGTCTGAAGATAAACAATGATATCTCCATACCAAGGATCAATGGTACTAATAAGAAACAAGGATCCATCCACAATTGGTTGTTCTGCCATAGTTTCTCTATCAGTACGTGGGAAATCACACATAAGTTCAACAAATATCAATGATTTCTTTGATTTGGACTTTTCAAATTCCAAATCAAACTCCTGTAGGATAACAATCCATTTGGAGTAATTTCCCCCCTAGAAATTGTTTATTCAAGATATACATCATAGGGTTACAATTAGAAATCACTCTTGTTTTGCGTAAAAGTATGTAATGACGAAAAAGTTGGAAAACTTGAATGGATGCCAAGGAAAATTTCTCCACATGTGAATACTTGATTTCAGTTGGATGCAAGTTGCGACTAAGATAGTAAATCACATGTTCACCATGGATTTCATCTTCTTGAACTAGAACCATCCCTATCGTGGAATCGGAAGTGGCGAGGTACAAAAAGTAAACCTGGTTGTAATTGGGAGGATGCAGTAACGGTGCATGGGTCAATGCGTGTTTAAGAGCATCAAAATATCGATCAACAATCTCATCCCAAAAGAAAGGAATATTCTTTTTCAACAACCTGGTGAAACCTTTCGTTAACTCAGCATAGTTAGGAATGAATCGACGTAAAAAGTTTGCTTTCCCTTGCAAACTTTGGAGTTGGCGAAGAGTAGAAGGAGGAGGTAATTTGATGATTGCCTCAACCTTCAATGGATCAACATGAACGCCTGCCTTTGAGACAATAAATCCTAGCAATTGTCCATATTGTATGCAAAAAACACATTTATGAGGATTTAGACGAATCTTATAATGCCTACATCGTATAAAAATGGCTCATAAATGAGTAATATGATTTTCTCTGCGTGAAGAATGAAAAGGAAAATCATTGAGGTAGGGTTGTACAAAGTGTTTAATGTCATGAAATGCATGAGACACGACTCTTTGAAATGTGGCTCAATTTATAACCCTATAGTCGATACACACTCGTATTTTTCCTTGTTTTTTATTGACCAGAACAATATTAGATACCCAATCCGTTAATGGGGTAAGATAAATAAAACCTGCACAAAGTAATTTTTCAACTTTGGCTTTAATATCGACAGCTTTTCTCGGATGTACCTGACGTAATGTCTTTCTAACGGGTTTAGCATCCGGGTATGTCTTAATTTCATGAACAACAATCGATGGATCAATTCCTAGCATTTCTTCATATGACCAGGTGAAAATGTTGCGAAATTCCTGAAATAGGGCTTTATATGCTTGGATTTCATCAATCGTACAAGAAGCACCTATATGAATGTTTCAACAATTCCGGTTTGACTGAAATGTCAAGGGGAACCGTTGTAGAAATATTTTCTAAATTCAATTTAGAATCGAAATGTGAGAGAGGATTATGATGTTCTTTGACATAATTAGTAGTAAAAATGGAGGAAAAATTATTCTCAAAATGATCGAGATCAGGTAAAAACGAAGACCTATGATGAAGATCTTCCCATGGTAACTCATCGACCAACAAGAATTCACGAATATGTTCATCAGTAATGAATACCTTTTGACCAAGATCTGGAATTGATGTCGAAGCAGAGCTCAATATTGAAAATGACTCCTCATTGATCACATTCACTGGATTAAATTCAATTGAATGAATATCATAAAAATGACTGTATAGTCTGATATGCTAACTCAAAAGGAATCAAAGGCATCGTGCCATCAAAAGAATCCAATTATGTTTCTGAAGGTACTATCCAAGGATAATCAAAGGAAATAGTACTTGATGTAATCATATTGATATTAGAAATAGGAGGCTGTACGTTGGGATCGGGCAGGGAAAAAGTTCCCAGTAAAGCTGAATCCTTAATCAAACCTACTCCAACATCCTTATAAGGGATAGTCAATTTTCTGATATGTTGGATGCTATCAGTCGAGGCTGGGTCGGATGAATAATATGAGAGCTGATCTATTTTAACGATCTTTCCTTTATGAGGAAACATGATAAGACGAAAGATCGATGATACAATAACAGTCATGGCGTAAGACCAACTGCGACCCACGAGAAGGTTGTAATCCAATGGGGCATCAACCACTTCCACATTTAGATTAACAATTTTACCTTCGACCTCTATCAGTAGATCTTGTAAAATACCATATGGCTGAAAACCTCTTCCATCAAAAGCTTTGAGAATAGTTGGAGATTGGTTAATTTTCAGAGAACCAAGGAATTTCTAACATTTTAACAGCATAATACATGTAGAAGCCCCTTCATCAACAATAGTATGAAAGATACGTTTGTTTTTTACTATTACTGGAATCTTTAAAGCCATTTGATGTGGTAGGCGGGGTGTAAAATTCTCTAAATCGAAGATCATGAGGTTTGAATCCTACATATCTATGGCTCCTAAGGCTGACAAAAGTAATTTTCTTTGGGTTGGGCATGATTGCAACACTTCTAAAGCCGACATTGCTGAAGGGGAAATCGCCAAATCTTCAAAAATATTGTAATTCTGAGAAACTCTCGCATGTGGATTGAAAGCTGATTTACGAAGTACACCTTTAGTAAGAGATTTGATTACTAAGTTAGGATTTTATTTCTCGATCTGTAACAGATTAGAAACTGAGGGAGATGTATTTGATGCTGAATTAGATGTTTTTACTTCTTTAACTGGACTTTTACTACCATAATCTTGCAATCACATCGCAACCATCAAGATATTCTCTAGCGAAGTTGAGGAAGATCCAACCATGTTACTATCTTGAGAAGGAAAGGGATCCTTCAAGACAGTAGGTATGGGTGAACCCTTAACGAATTTTGATACCTCGGCTCTATGCGGACACTCTTTTGTAAAATGATCCTCGTCACATATCAAAAAAGGATATCGTGGTTTGCGTCTTTCATCAGTTGGTTCACTTGTATCGTTTTTATCTTTTGAAGATTTTTTCTTTTTATTCTTACCTTTCTTCTTACCACCAGTTTTAGGTTTGGTTGTAGATGATTCTACAACATGAATATCGGTAGAAGTTTCAATATAAGAATCTACTTTTGGTGAATTGGGTAAAGTGATAATAGGAGAAGTCGTCTTGAAAGATTTATTCTTACTTTTACCAGTGCTAACAGAACCAATTACACCATCAGCGGCATGAGCGCCAGAAGGATTTGTAGTTAATTTACCAGGTCTTGGTAAATTGGAGATTTTATCATACACAGTACCTGACTGACTATATATAAGGTCAAGGTACTGAGCCTGAGCAATGACTTGCTCTTCTGTAACAATGCCTCCTTTGGCCACATCTTCAGTAATTTTGGGCAATAATGATTTAATAAACCATTCAGCCAAAATTTGATCCGGAATAAAGACTTTCATTACATGCCTTCTACGCCTCCATTCATGAATGTGATTATATATGAATGTAGACATAGATTGTTTTAATGAAGTCAACAATTCTGTGTCGTTGTCGTATCTGACAGGCAACTAAAAATGGGTTAGGAAAGAAGTAGCTAGTGCATTAAAATTATTAAAGGAGCCACGTGGTAACTCAATGTACGATTTGGCAGCTAGACCAATGAGAGTTCTCTGAAAAAGATGCAATCGAATCAAATCATCGATTATTGAATTGGATGCACACCAGAGGTGATAAGTCATAACGTGATTATATGGATCCTCTCCTGACTTACCCTCAAACTTTGGAATATCATTAGGAAACTTGTTAGGCATCGGCGGCCAATATGGAAGATAAAATATAGGATCGTTCGTAAGGTGCGATAGATCTGGTAAATCTAAAGTTGCTATAAATGGTAACCTTTGGCTAGGGTCCTGATAACCTTGTGTGATCAAACCAGTGCTAGGAGGAGGATATCCAGGATACCCTTGAATTGGATGCGCATTTGGAATCATGAAACCTCCTGGATAACCAAGATTAACCGGACCATACT
Organism: Pinus albicaulis; assembly: GCA_034641835.2. NCBI lineage: Eukaryota > Viridiplantae > Streptophyta > Pinopsida > Pinales > Pinaceae > Pinus > Pinus albicaulis. The sequence goes on from CM076584.1 coordinate 1,396,655,914, forward strand.
AGGGTTGTTGAGGTACTTGATAAGTATACCTAGGGTACGACGGATACTGATATACTAGATTTTGTGTAGCCTATCCAAAATGATACTATCCCTGGTATGGTTGATAAGTAAATTTCGGTTGACTAACAACAACCGTACTAGTACCAGGTTGTCGTGTAGGCATATGGACCATAGTATGAATTGTAGGTCTTTATTGTGGTACAAATACTTTAAGAATTTTCACTGAACAGAAACAGGTGTGGTAGGTTGAACAGAAGTTGCAACAGCAACAAAAGTCTTAGGCGGAGTCTGAGGTGTACTAGGCCAAGGCTACTGAAGAGAACCAGGTGCAGGGACTTGAACGATAGGCTGGACAGGTTGTTGGGTCGGACCAGAACCTATGGATTGTCTAGGTTGATTAGGTATCTGCACATTGGGTTGCATAGTCTGTTGAATTTGAGATGGATCCCACACCATATTCATTCTGGGGTATTGACCCATAGAATGTTGTGTATATGAAGGACCATAACATGGTTGAACATAGGGTTGATAATTAACTAGAAAATTTCCAACTACTTGTAATAATGGTTGACCAGAAGGAGGTTGGAAACCTTGAGCTGGGTACTGACCTTAAGGTTGATAACCTTGAGGCATGTACTGAATCTGGGGTTGATATTGATCCAGAAGAATATAGTAAGTCTAGGGTTGACCTTGGGGTAAGTACTATCCCTAAGGTTGATAAACTTGAGGTATGTACTGTCCTTGAGGTTGTTCTCTAGCTAAATAATATTGTGCTACAGTTTGTCTTGGTAAACAATTTCCTTGAGCTTTCCCCCTACGCCGTAACTGAATTCCTTGAGTTTTACCTCTAGGTGGTAACTAACTTCCTTGAGGTTTCCCCCGAGGTGGTAACTGACTACCTTGAGTTTTCCCCCCAGGCGATAACAAAATACCTTGAGGTTGAGGATTTGGAATATTACGAGACATCATAAAATTTTTCTCTGCGCTCAACATTTTAGTTTTAGTTCTAGTTGTACCACATGATAACACTTGTTCATTTGGTTGAGGAGTTGGTCCTGAGAAAGTATCAGAGAATGACTGGTACCTCAAAGGATCAGAAGGACCACCGTATAAAAATATTTCCAGAGATTGGGAAAACATAGATGACTCATCTAACATAGTTGATGAAGGATAATAACCTCTTGGTGTAGGATGAAAAGGAATTTGGGGTGGTGAATAACTAAGACTCGGGTTTTCTAAAAAATCTGTCAATGATATATACTAAGCGTCAGTTCTAAAAGGATTGTAGAATATTGATTCATGCTCCCTAAGATTCAAAGTTTCTTGGGTTTTGGGAAGAGTTACATTTTCTTTTAGACCAACAAGTTCTTGAATAGATATGAGGTCAGAAGGAATATTTTCAGTAATGCAATGTCTTACCCTAGGTGAACCAGGATCACTAGAATTCGGAGTAACAAATCCTAAAGATGGTTCCAATACAGCAGGTTCAGTGTCAGGCTCAAAAATTTCAGGTTCTTCAGCTAATTCACTAGAAGGAGAAATACTACCAGTAACTTTGAAAACTGAAATTGGCTCTTGAATATGTTCTACTGTTTGTGATTGATAATCAGGATGAATAACTATAGATTATTCTCCTGTTTCTGTTGATCTAATTCTACTGACACTAGGCGATACTAGAGCTTGCATCCCTTCAAGTTGGCTTGGTGTATAATTAGGGGGTTTCCCATGGAGTCTACGCGATTGTCTTGGTAGTTAAACCATGATTAAAAATTATTAATCACACGCAATCAAAGAAAATTTCAATGAAAACTCCTAGAGTTGCTAAGGAAACAAAAAAAAAGGTGAATCACACGCCTAAAAATCTAGGAGATCAAACCACACACAAATAATAACTTCCCACACTAAAGACACTAGTTGGTGATGAAATACAACATCGTAGTATTTTAATGTAGAAAGGGCAGTTTGAATAGTTACCCCAACAACTTGCTTAATGAAACATACCAGTGCAAGTTTCTCCGCTTAAACCATCTCGAGTGAAGATGACCCTTCGGACAGTCCAAGTGAGTCTAGTCGATGTCTGCTCCAGGTACAGTTGGATCTTTCCTCCACCGTCACCTTAGGAAAAAATTGTAAAGATTATGGCTATTATGGTTACCAACAAGAACTAATATACCTGGGGGAATAGTCTACAATCCGACATACGCGCAAAGGCAGAGTGACAAAGCTCAATCCCCTTGAAGGGTCCTTGGCATAATCCAAGGTATATCGACAAGTGACCCCAGGGTCCTTGACAATGGTCTATCCAAGGTTTACCATTATTAATATGCACACATCTACTATCCTTCCTAATAAGATAAAATTGATTATCCCACTGGTTCAGATATGACCTCGTGCTTGACTCCTTTAAGAGGAGCTTCCCAGACCATACAAGCGACTATTGGATTTTTCCTACTACAAGATCGACTACTTGTTTGTTTTAATTGTCTTGAAGAGTTAATTACTCCCTAGTCCAAGACACTAGCCAAAGCTATATTGGTGAAAAGAGCCCTAGAAATATAAAAAATTACTAGATTGATTTTAATTTAAGCATTGATTTTAATAGGTTGTTGCTTAGGACAATAGGTGCGAAAGTGAAATTGATGATATATAGTGACCCGACCCAAAACACACTAAAAATGCATCTATTATGAGAAACAATTATTTTTCTTTCAATGAATTTTAACTAAAGGAAGAGTTGAGAAATGCAATATTTTAAAACAACCCTTTCCTTCAAACAAGAATAGATGAAAAGAAATCTAATTTCATGAGAACTCAAAATGATCTATTGCTCAATAAGAAATCCCTTTCTCATTTAAGATCGAAACTACAAACAAAGTTTTTCTTCAAAAGAATATTATAATTTCTAGAAATAATACTCAAAACTAAAAACACTAATTTTGAGATCTAAAAAATCTAAAGACTAAATCCTAATTAAAATTTTAAATATTTTGAGGATGTCTTGCTTAGCTTGTTATCTAACTAAGAAATTTTTTGCTTGGATCAGCAAGAACTCAAAAAACACCAAATTTTGGTTTTTTAAGTGAAATTCTAAACTTATCAACCAGGGATAATTTTAAGAACCCCCCTAAATTTATATATATAAAAAATAGGCGAATCCCCATGATACATAGGAAAAATGGAAGGTGATTTTATTAATAATATAATATGTATATATAATTTTTTGGCGAATCTCTCACGAGATTATATTATCCTGTAAAATCATGGCGAATCACCAGTACAAATGGTGAATCACTACTAAAAAATGGTGAATCGTTGTCTAGTGGAGTTCGGAGTGTTGGTTCCAATGAAGATATGGTAATTGAACCAGGAGTAGAAGGAAGAGAACCACCGAGACCAAGCATGGCACATGGTGACTCGTGAGGGAAGTAGTTCTCGTGTAGTTCGGAAAACACGTTCTTCTAGTTCTGCTAAGTGTAGTGTTGTTTGTCATGCTACTACTAGCACTGATATTGAGGTTGGAGAGGAGTTTGAGGAAAGGTAGCAGTGGTGGAGAATTACAAAGAGTACCCTATGATGGGCTCCATTTTTCCCTTTGGTATTTGTGCCTGCGAGACCTTCTATCCATTGAACCAACAATTAGTCGTTCAACCAACAATCAACTTGACTGAGTTGATTAGGTACGAGTCAACTTAGACTAATCTTCAAAACTATGCTTTGCACTATCCCATATTTATCACACTAATGCTACACAACATTGTGCATTTGCACTTAACTCTCAATAATTCTTTTCCAAGAAAAATCTATAATAAGAAAAATATTTTACTATATTCTAAAAGGTGAAGATGTCGAAATCATGCCACAAAGTGAAAGGAAATAAAATATCTTTCCTCAAATATCCATTGACTTGTTATGACACAGGTGGTGAAGAAGGTCCATAATCCAATCAAGTAGCAAGATAACCCAAATCATGCATGCCACCATATCCTCTAATATCCTTCGAGCTCTTCCTGAAGAACTGCTGATCCATTGACATGAATTGTTGCTCTTCATGATTATTAACACCCAAATGCAAAATCTAAGGACTTTATAGCTCAACAATGTAGCTATACTAGACTCAAAATTAACATTTTTTGAGTTCAATGATAGATCCATCTCCTGCTTCTGAAAAACCTATGGACCAATTTCATCTTTGGACCAAATGTATACAGCCAAATGCTGAAAACCACCAATCATCATACTAAGTATGGTCCTCTGTTTTTTCTATCAAATATGGGAACCCAACTCAAGATCTGTGACAATTTCCTTGGGGGATCCATTAAAAATTATGTGGTTACTCTTGATTTCCCAAGCAGAGAAAAACAACAATCTTTCTCAGTATTCAGATCTCAATTCTCTTGTCAGATTTCAATCCAAAAGGTTTAATGGTTTTCATATGGGATCAAGTAATTTAGAACCTTGCAACATATATTGACAAAAATAATTTCACCATGAAGCACAAGTTAGAAAAGAAGCCCCAAAACCTTTACTCTTACATAATTTCTGAAAAAAAACATGTAGCAATAGAGTCTATGGTAGTTTCAAGTAGCATAAGTATCCTTGTATATGCACAATTCAGTCCTTTTATTGACTCATGGTCCTCTGTTAAAACAAGCTCACTACTTGACATACTCAATATAGATTGTTAACAAAAACATCCAAACACATTTTACTATGATACCCCTATACTCAACTGTGTATCGACATATATAATGCATTAAAAAACCCTTCTCTTCCCAATACCAATCCTGATGAGAGAAATTCCAACCATATACATATGAACTCGAACATTGAAACCCATATATAAGTAAATGTCATAAGTCATAGTTTTTTAAAGGAGTATCCGATCAAATCAGTAGATCAAAAACAACATTTAGATTTTATGGTGCAGATGGTTCTGCATACACCAAATTAGTGAAAATATTATGACCATAGTTCAAATTGTTTCATCCCACTCAGCCAAAACATCCCTTACTCAATAGTAGCAATATGTCCTTTATATCTTAAGGAAATATTTTTAGTAGTTACTCTTGCAATATTTAGTGATTGATCATAGAATAGTATTGTCGAACATGAGTCATTGAAAAAGGGTCTTGGGGATCCAAATCACAACCAATAAAATCATACAATGATATGTTATCTATAGTATCATTAAGGGTAGATCAATAAAAGGCACTCAGCGTCACTGTAGCAGAGAAAATAAGCAGAAGCCTCATACTCCAAGGCATCACACTAGAAAACTGCCAAAACCAAGATGTAAATATCTAGCAACTAAAATCATGAAGCCTCCCAATGAAAGGAACACACATTATAGATGGAAATATTTTTTTAGTAAAGAGAATGGGCAATGCCAACTACATAGAATAAGAATAATCTTTTTCATTTGTATTCTTATGCAACATTTCTGTTTTTGATTCAGGAAAACGAAATGATGGCTTCAACCATTTAAGGATTTGGGGCTACTATTTTATCAAAATTGCATGAATATCAACTAAAAACACAAGTCCAAAGCCCATTGATGTCCACTCATTATGAAAACTTAAGACTTGGGTCATATGGAAAAATGGATAAGATTAATCACAAACATAAAATGAAGGAATACACCAGAGAAACCATCTCATTTAAGTCCCTGTAAAGTTCTTTATCTACATATACATTGACTTGTTATGACACAGGTGGTGAAGAAGGTCCAGAATCCAATCAAGTAGCAAGATAACCCAAATCATGCATGCCACCATATCCTCTAATATCCTTCCAGCTCTTCCTGAAGAACAGCTGATCCATTGACATGAATTGTTGCTCTTCATGATTATTAACACCCAACTGCAAAATCTAAGGACTTTATAGCTCAACAATGTAGCTATACTAGACTCAAAATTAACATTTTTTGATTTCAATGATAGATCCATCTCCTGCTTCTGAAAAAACTATGGACCAATTTCATCTTTGGGCCAAATGTATACAGCCAAATGCTGAAAACCACCAATCATCATACTAAGTATGGTCCTCTGTTTTTTCTGTCAAATATGGGAACCCAACTCAAGATCTGTGACAATTTTGCCTGGGGGATCCAATAAAACTTATGTGGTTACTCTTGATTTTCCAAGCAGAGAAAAACAACAATATTTCTCAGTATTCAGATCTCAATTCTCTTGTCAGATTTCAATCCAAAAGGTTTAATGGTTTTCATATGGGATCAAGTAATTTAGAACCTTGCAACATATATTGTCAAAAATAATTTCACCATGAAGCACAAGTTAGAAAAGAAGCCCCAAAACCTTTACTCTTACATAATTTCTGAAAAAAAACATGTTGCAATAGAGTCTATGGTAGTTTCAAGTAGCATAAATATCCTTGTATATGCACAATTCAGTCCTTTTATTGACTCATGGTCCTCTGTTAAAACAAGCTCACTGCTTGACATACTCAATATAGATTGTTAACAAAAATATCCAAACACATTTTACTATGATACCCCTATACTCAACTGTGTATCGACATATATAATGCATTAAAAAACCCTTCTCTTCCAATACCAATCCTGATGAGAGAAATTCCAACCATATACATATTAACTCAAACATTGAAACCCATCTATAAGTAAATGTCATAAGTCATAGTTTTTTAAAGGAGTATCAGTCAAATCAGTAGATCAAAAACAACATTTAGATTTTATGGTGTAGATGGTTCTGCATACAACAAATTAGTGAAAATATTATGACCATAGTTCAAATTGTTTCATCCCACTTAGCCAAAACATCCCTTACTCAATAGTAGCAATATGTCCTTTATATCTTAGGGAAATCTTTTTAGTAGTTACTCTTGTAATATTTAGTGACTGATCATAGAATAGTATTGTCGAACATGAGTCATTGAAAAAGGGTCTTGGGGATCCAAATCACAACCAATCAAATCATAAAATGATATGTTATCTATAGTATCATTAAGGGTAGATAAATAAAAGGCACTCAGCGTCACTGTAGCAAAGAAAATAAACAGAAGCCTCATACTCCAAGGCATCACACTAGAAAACTGCCAAAACCAAGATGTAAATATCTAGCAACTAAAATCATGAAGCCTCCCAATGAAAGCAACACACATTATAGATGGAAATATTTTTTTAGTAAAGAGAATGGGCTATGCCAACTACATAGAATAAGAATGTTTTTGCCAATGCTCTGGCCATATGATCAATTCTTACCTACAAAACAGTTTCAAGCATTTCATATAATATTATTAGTTTCCATTATTACAGGAAAACTCTGAAGAGCCCATTCCACAGTAATCTAGATGAAGCAACATGAACATATCATTGATGGTGACAACTTTATCATGTTGTACAAGTGCAGAAATACAAATATGCCAAGGGCTACTTGCAAAAAGCATTTGTAGGTAGGGATTGAGCTCTGTCTTCTACAGCTGTAGAGAGCAGTTGAGGTGACTGCTAAGGGCCAACAAAAGGAAAGTATTCTAGTCAAAGTACCCTGCAGGTTGACTTTCTAAACAGCTTGCCTTGTGCAGTCACAGTTTTCACTAACTGGCATGCTACAAAATATACAGGGCTCATACAACAATGTGATCTTATTGTAGCTTCCAGAAGCACAATTTGCTCATGGATTTCCATGATGCAACTGTAGAGAGAAGCTGAGGGACTGCTAAGGACCTACAAAAGGAAAGTATTCTAGTGAAAGCACCCTGCAGGTTGACTTTCTAAACATCTTGCCTTGTGTAGTAATAGTTTTCACTAACTGGCATGCTGCAAAATATACAGGGCTCATACAATAATGTGATATTATTGTAGCTTCCTGAACCACAATTTGCACATGGATTGCCATGATGCAACTGTAGAGAGTAGCTGAGGGACTACTAAGGACCTACAAAAGGAAATTATTCTAGTCAAAGTATCCTGCAGGTTAACTTTATAAACAACTTTCCTTGTGCAGTAACAGTTTCCACTAACTGGCATGCTACAAAATATATAGGGTTCATACAACAACAAGTGCCCTCTCATGCAAGCTCCAAGAGATGGGGAGTTAAGTCTCCACCAACACCCATTACTCCAGAGTCCATACTACTCTCTCATCGACATGTGAGCTTATGTTCAATACAATGGTTGAATTGGAAAATGTATGTGGGTTTATTTTTATGTCAATTCTGGAAGGACTCAATGCCATTGATTTCACCCCTATTCTCGACCTGCACAGCATTCTAACACTAGTAGCAAGTAAGGGTATTCTGCTCTAAGAATAATGTGGTGGAATTTTGTTAAATCCCAAGGCAACTCTTTGCAGTGCTAAGGTGAGGGGTAACCCAGTCTGGAACTTGTCTTTCTCTTTAGTAAAAATGGGCCACTATCATTGTAGGCATAAATGATGCAACTTGTATGAATTTTGAGAGGTTCAACAAGGGGTTAAGTGTTGTGAGCTTGAGGTTGTTCAAACCCAATGATGTGTGATGAATTTCACCAGTTACTGCAATCAATAGCAAGAGGATTGTGACAGTACATTAGAAGCCAAAAATAGGGCAAGGGTCCATGTGCAATGGAAACTACACCCTGACTACTGAACATAAGGAAATGAAGGTCACCAACTTCATGCAGATTGAAGCTAGAGTTTCAGATTGGTTCTCTAAAATCCCTAGTTAGTAGAATCTCGAGTCACCTCTACCTCCCATAGGAGATGGTTTCATCTCCTACCCCGTCAACTTCTAAATTGTTGAGGACTCCTCATTTTGCAACTTTCCCATGTCCAGGGATGAGGATTTGTGCATCTAACACTCCAAAACCAAAAGTGGAGGAACCGACAAGTGAAATCAACCCTGTGGAACAATTTGACATGTAAATGCACTCAACAAAAGCAACAATGGGGACTCAAGTGGGACTAAAACCTTAAAGCATTTCTAATCTGTTTTGTATATCTATAGTATTTTGTCATTGTTTCAGTTTGCAAGGAAATATTCCTTCGAAGCCGACAGAGAATAGAATAGGGTGGGCAAGAATAGGTAATTTTGGATACGAGACTGTCTCAGGCTACAGAAAAACACTAATATATATGTGTGTGTATTATACCATTGTCCAGTTTGGCTGCAGCTTTTTCTAGTTCAAAAGGACTGGATGAAGACAACGAGTATGCAAACTCTTCTTCCAATTTTTTAAAAGGCAGTTCATCTCTAAACTTAAATGCTTTACCCATCGTTTAGTACATTGTTGAACCTTTGCATATACTATAATGAAACAAAAGGTTTAACTTTCCTCTATATCAGGCTGAATATATCAAGCTATCAGCATGTCTTTGGACAAATGTATTACAAATCAAGAATCTCCTGCACTTAAATGTATGACTGGGGCATTTTTTTATTTTCATGTATTGTTAATGTAAATATCCTTGTTCATGTTAAAAAGATAAAAGACATAAATTTGCAAATCAAAAGCAGAGCACTTGAATCTCTTGAATAAAATTTTAACTGGACAGGTAGTAACTTACGCTTGCACAAAGCTCCAATTGGAAATGCCTCCGGTTGAAATATTTGACATGGGAGACCCTAAAACCAAGTGAAATTTCACCATATGTAAGCTAAGAAAAGGTCAAATCACTGTAATCGTAAAACTTATAGACAATTCCCTTAGGAATGAGAAATATAAATGAATGTCCAGCATTTTTGGCTGCATTTTTCATACTATGCCCATAAATATGTATACAAGAATATTTTCAGTCAACTACAAAAGGGCATCTCCAATCAAACAATAATGAATTTCCATTAGCCTCTGCTGGAGTATCTTCAGTATCTGATCTTTTGAATAGGCACGAAATGTCATAACCATAGGTTTACCTGCCAAAAAGAAATTTTTGATCTAAGGATGGTATGAAATCTATCTACTGTAAACAAATAAAAGCCAACACCCCAGAATTCAAATGGAAAAGCCTTCAATTAATTTAGGCAATAACAGTGTCTTGTTTATCATATGGCTAGACCAATCAAGAGGCATGAGATCCTTGACACTCACATAACCTCACAAGGTACAACTGACGGGATTCATCACCAATGACCAAACTAATCAACTCTATCATCAAATAGTTCATGACCAAAAATTCCAATATCAACCATGAAAGGAAACCCAGGTCAATGAAAGAAAGCACTGCTGTGGACCACACCAAGGTTAAATCCTCAAAAGAAGTGGCCAATGCACCACCTGCAAAGGGACCATTGATCTACCCTAAGGACCATTTAGTGGAACCAGGTGATTTTACAATGTATGCAGCATCCCACCTCTAAATAGGTGGAAGAGACTTGACACTGCAGTGTTAAGGGAGCATCTTAAAAAAAGTCAATATCAAAACTAACCAACTACTAGAATTAAAGAAACTGCATATTTTCATTCTCTTTGTATAAATTCAACACTGACACATGCCTATTGCGCATTTTTTATCATTTTCTATACCAAGTCTAGTAATTTCCAACTCCTATGATCCCACCCTTAATCGAAACAGTAGGGTATGTTTTTGAAAGTGTCCAATTGCCAGAACGTTCTGGGGATAGTTTCAAGCAGAATACAGTACTTGTTCACAACTACCTAGCTTGGAGACGACCCCTTCTAGGCAACACTTGGATGACCCAGGATTTTCGCAAAGAGCTCCAACATATGATGTGAATGTCTGCTAGTGCTTTGTTTTGGAAGAGGAAATACATAATAACTCTTCAAAGAAACAAGTCCTGCATACAATTGAGGGATTTCAGAGCATTTTAAACTGAACTGGCACTCCGTGTCAATGCAAAAATTGATGCGCTTCAAAAGGATGTATAGTCCTTACCCCTTAGGGCATAGGGTTATTCATGTAATTCTAATGTCTCTCAATTGTAACTCTAATGTCTCTGGTGTAATTCTGGTGTCATTTTGAGTAATATAAGGTGCATTTTCAAAATAATAAAAAGGGATGTTTGATATCAAAATTAGATATCTTGACATCCTACAACTGATAAAAATGAAATAAAATAAAATTATATAAAATAAGAAAATAAGAAAAAATTACTCTTACCATGGCTTACAACCAAAATCCATTAACTACATATATATCCAAGATTCAAAGTCACATTAATGCAATATGTCGGCCCATATCCATTTATGGTTTCTGAAGATGATAGGCCTTGTTTGCCCTAGCACCATTTAAAAGATGACAGATTTGCAGCTTCTCTAATTGATTGTTCAACACTTGAAACTATCATAGTAAAATAGATTAGCAGGAGGGTCATACCATCAGTTCTGATTTCAAACCAAAATGTTAAATCGTGTAAAACACTGGAATTTTATATTTTGAGATGATGAAATTCAAGGTGCACATCCATGCATATTACAGTCCGACATTCTAACAATTTGGTGCCCACGATCTAGTGTGGAATAACCAAGGCTTTTAGGCTAATAGAAACAAAGTTCCAAACCCATCATAAACAATTTTTATTTCAGAATAGAAATTAATGCCACCTTAGGAAAAATAAATATATTTCGTCTAACCATACCAAACAACCTGGCTAGAAGTGTATAAATGCCACAATCACTATTATCAGATAAACGCATCTTCTAATGGGTTACAATTATGACAAGGTGATTCTCGTTTCAAGCATGATTATAAAACTTAAAGGAGAGGAGTATTTTCATTTTTCAGAAAAAACAAGTCAGTAAAGTACTCCACATTCCACATCTCTTTTACTGTGTGGATGCAGAGGCACTTGCCAACAACCCTCACCACCCCACCTTCTATCTCCATATGTATCCCATGCAAATATTTCAATATACAAATGGTTATGGTTTAAAATGACATGTGATTTTCATTAAATATTCTATGATAGCAGCTAAACAAAAACAGAATATTTAAGGCAAATGTCAACACATAACATGACATCTAATAGTTCAAGTGTTTTTCATAATCCTTTGAGAATTGTAAAGAATTTGTCTAGGTACTTGATTTTTGCATTTAGAAGTAGAAATTGGAAAAAATGTGTGCATATTACACTGATCATAAAATGATGCAAAGGGCAATAGTTCATACAATTTAAGGACTGTAATTTGGGAAGAAACCGATCAGTGAAGTCTATTGCATTTGAAATGCCTGCACAAACAGATCCACCAGGGAGTTTCTCTTACAAAACATTCAATAAAAATATAATTCATGTTGTCCGTGAGTAGTAAACAAGAAAAATATGTCTAGCTTATCCACTACTCTTCAGCTTACCTATCAGCATACAGTGTGAATTTGGGAATTTTGGAAGCCTAAAGAGATCATAAAGCACATCTTGATCTTTTGAAATCAAATAATCCATCTCATCGATAATCATAAACCTTTTCAAAAGATAGCAGAGTAGAATTAGAACACCAATGAAGTTGACTTGTTTGCGTGCACTAAGAGATCACGATGAAGTTGACTTGTTTACATACTATAAGCAAATTTACCAAAAACAGAAATACATCAATGGGGACTTATAAAGTGTTTGGCTTTAACATTGCATATTTGATTGTCGAAGGCATAATAGAAATACTTATCTTGCACAACAAAATTTAACAAGAAAACACATAGGGAGGAGTTAATTTACAAAAAAATGCTACTAATATATAATTCTTACATCATCTTTTTGGCAGATGACTATTTCTTCTCACACAGAAAGCTTTTCAACTCCTGAAATGGAGAGCTATTTACCGAGCATTTTTTATTTCCTTGGCATTTCTCCAATATCTGTTATAGAAGCAGAATATCAATTAATATAGCATATCAATCCTACATGTTCTCATCAGTGTAATTCAACTAGCCTTCATTGTGTATTTCTTAAGTCTATTATGAATGTAAAATGCTAAAGTTGGGGCTGTCATTCATTGGAGCAATCCCCTGATTTTGTCTTGTACTTACCCTGCTGAATATGTCTGAAGTGTTTGTCAAAGAAGTGCAGTTAACACCTCAGATGTTATGTACTCTCACAGATAGTACTTTGCATAATCTTTTCAGATGATGAGCTATGATTTCACAAATAGGTTTCTTGTCCATACGCGATGTGATGATTTCTTGACTAGTCATGAAAGTAATGAACTTTAGGTATGATCTAATAACACATCTTAACAATAACAATTTTTTTATTTTGTCTTGTGTACCATGGAGAGACATAATTGTCCTTAGACAAGTGTTATCATGACTTATGACAACTCGTACTACTGGTGATCTAGTTGAGTAGTGTACCACATATCCTAACCATACCTAACATTTTCAATTAGGCTAGAGGTAAAGAGCAAGAGGTTGGTTTATTAGTATCATTTCTCATCTTGATTGGGGGCATCAAGATGTGTTTCAATTACAGTAGTTGGTTTACTAGTTTTTCATTTCATTTCAGTTATTTTAGTTCTCATCTTAATGTTGAGGCGCCATGGAAGTTGGAGCACCCCTTCCCCCTGCCCCCAAACCCACATTTTTTTTCATATGAGCTTCTCATGACTAGTGTAATCTTGAGTTCCTTTGAGTCTCGACCTATCTGGTCTTCAGTGCACATTAATATATATAACAAAATAGACCAGTGGGTTGACTTAAGTTGCTGAGTGCTTTTACAAAAAGGACGCCTTGGGGTCAAGTTCACGGGCTGGCTGCCTCTATGAATATTGTGGGCCCTTACTCAATGTCCCTGCCAGATTAGGTTGCCAAAATCGCAACCTGCTAGATATATACATATATATATATATATATATATATATATAGAGAGAGAGAGAGAGAGAGAGAGAGAGAGAGACCAGTGGGTTGACTTAAGTTGCTGAGTGCTTTTACAAAAAGGACATCTAGGGGTCAAATCCATGGGCTGGCTGCCTCTCTGAATATTGTTGGCCTTGGCCCTTTACTGAATGTCCCTGACATCTTAGGTTTCCAAAATAGCAACCCGCTGGTTTTCCCTAGGAACCATCCTTGACATGAAGGGAGTGCCCAGTGGTCCTTTTAAAGAATTAGTCAGATTTAGGGTAAATAACACAGATCCTAGACCAGTGGGTTGATTTAAGTCATCGAGTGCTTTTAAAAAAAGGACATCTCGCAGTCAAGTCCACAGGCTGGCTGCTTCTGATAATTGTGGCCCTTTACTCAATGTCCATGCCAACTTAGGTTGCCAAAATAGCAACCTGCTGGTTTACCCTAGGAACCATCCTCGAAATGAAGGGAAGTGCCCAGTGATTTTTTTAAAGACTTAGCCAGATTTAGGGTAAATAAACCCACAAATCACCCCCCATCCTCCTGCCCCACCCGTCCCCCCAAGGGCCTAAGTTCCATTTCCTATATTTTGTATTATGCATTGAAAAAATGTGGTTGAGAACTGATATCTGAAATTCGGTATTATAGCATGAATTTTACATTTTTAAAACTAAAATATGTGATCAGAGTCATGTTTATGGTTAATGATTTGTTTTTTTGTTATACAGTCCAAGAATTACAGAACTTTCCACAAATGCATTGTAACTATTTCTACCACCCATGAGGCTCTTACTCATTGCAGCATTACAGATTTAAGAAACAAATGCACCTTTACTTGCAACTAGATTTGTGTTTCCAAGTTACTATACAGCAGCTAAAGCCAACATTCACCATGAAAGAACACTATTGTTTGTGCTTACAATACCTGATGAAATTAAAGTTTAAACCATTACTCCAACTTATAACAAACATCTCTGATCGAAATTTTCATACCATCTCTTCCAATAACGAGTTTGAACTTGAAGCTTGTTCATAAAAATGGGTTGTGGTTGTGAGGTAAAGTTAAAGCATTACTTGGAGTTAAAACTCGCAGTTCTTATAAGAGGCCTCTCCTGGAATTTTTTATGACATTCACAATTTTAGTTTTGTTTAAGTACAACAGCAACAACTTCAGTTCCATGACATTCATACACAATGTTTACCCTAACACAACAGCAACTGTACTAACATATAAAGCTTCATTCATCGTACATCAAAACTTACTATCTAATTCATGTTTCTTAGCAGCGCATGTAAAGAGCAGGAAAGATACAAGAATTAACTCCTAGAAACTTATATTAACCTGAGGTGAAGCTCCAAAAGGAAGATGTTGACCCCCAACACTGAACCAAAGTTCATCAGCCAACTGGAAAAAACAAGTTATCACAGCAATTAAAAAATTATCATGAAATTTATAGCATGTAACAAGAAAAAGCTTGCATGATATTTCTCATTAGACCTGGAATGTTTGGACCAATAGAGATTGATGCTCAGAAAAGGTGCCCAAGAGCAAAGAAAGACACATGATCACTCAGCTTGCCTACAACTGCAACGTATCACAAAGCATATAAAGAATATGTAACCAGCAATGTAATCCAGAGCATATCAACAATATCAATGCTATTTGAAAGAAACTAACCTTTGCATGTACTTCCTCCATATACAAACTTCCCACTGGCAATGGAGGAAGGACGAATTTATTCAATGAAGCTCCAACGCCAACACTACCACTGGATTTATCATATATACAAATACGGGAAGTGACTGGTGTTGTCCTATCAGGAAACTCTAAAGGTAACTCCGCTGCTTAAAAACAGAAGAGGAAATTAGATGTATTTTCAACTGCACATTTTCAAATCTAAAACACTGATGTTCTATTAAACTAGCAGTGGTATACAATGGTAATAAATGAATTCAACATCTCACCTTGACGGTCCACACAATACTCATACTGAGGCAGGATTGGAAATGCAAATGACAAGCCCTGATAGCAAAGCATAATCTCATCTTTAATGTTTATTTCCACCCATCTCAAAACTAAAGCAATCAGTTAACTAAAGCATTCCTGTGCGGCGGTTATGAAATCATGTGGATCCCATGCCGGGTTGATGAAATGAACAGAGAATAGTATCCATAGCTGTTTTACCACAGGACATAGCATGAATAGATGCGTGGTAGACTCCTTAGCGCAACCATAGAGGGCGCATCTACTAGGTCCCAACATTCCTTTATTCATCAGATTATTCCAGGATAGAATTCTATCTTTCCAAACAAGCCACCCAAAAAGGACAATCTTCGTTGGCAGATGCCGCTTCCAGTATGTGGCGAAAACACGGGTGTATTGTTCAGAATTTACCTGGGAGTTTATTCTGTGGTATATATCATGCACAATAGGCATATTCCCCACTGTCGGCCCGTCCCAGACAATACAGTCTCCGCCAGTCACGCGACATACGCCAGCAGCCCGCAAGGATTGTGCCACTAGCCCCCATTCAAAGGCGTCCTCTCCATGTATGTCCATTTGGGTTGCGTTTTAAAAATGGGGGCGCCAAATGACCAATAATAAATTGTTTGAGACAGGGAGTTGATGCCTCTGTGCGCCAATCTATGGATGAGACGAGCAAATAATTTAGTGTGCATGTCGAAGCCTTGCATATTAATGTCCCCCAATGGTATTCTACTCCCATCCCGGAAGAGCCAAGTTAATCTATCAGCTGTATGACTCATAATTTTCTTAAAACTTCCCCATATAAACGAGAAGCTCACTGGAATATAGAAAACGTTACAGAGAAGATTATGAAGGGTATCACCTTCCAGGTATTTGAATTTAATAATCTCTGACCAGATGCCTGTGCCATTTATTGCTCGCCAAAATGATTTGATGAGTAGGGCCATGTTAAAAATCCCGGTATCCAGAATGCCCCATCCATCATGCTCCTTGGGCCTGCTCAAGATTTCAAGTCTGACTAAATGGAATTTGTTAGTGTTTTCAGATCCATTCCATAGAAATCGAGCTATAATTTTGTTTATATCAGCCACAATATTTGCGGGCAAATAAAATAAATGACCCCAATAAACCAGAAGTTGGGATAACACCGCCTGGACCATGATGTATCTACCGCCCATGGAGAGCCATCTGTGAGTCCATTGAGTGATTTTACTTCTGAAACGCTCAAGCAACCAGAGCCAATCCGAACACTTGTACCCGCATTTTTTAATGTTATATCCCAGATATTTCAAACCCCCGGAGAGCTTTTGAATTCCAACTCCGAGAAAATCAACAATGAAACTAATCTCGTCGATATCACCGAACTCGTATAATAAGAAGGACTTAGCCTTGTTGATGCACAAGCCTGTTGCCGCAGCGAACCTGTTAAGAAGAAAGAGAATATAAAACCAGTGATTCCTTTTAATAATCCCAAACAACAGCATATCATCTACGAATAATGAATGGGAGATAGTGATGGATTCTGTGAAATGAAAACAGGTGACATATCCTTTCTGAGTGGCCATTTTCATCAGCTGACTGAAACCGTCCATGATTAAAATGAATATAAGTGGGGACAATGCACAGCCTTGTCGAAGTCCCCGACCCGCCTCAAGGAAAGACGTAGGCAGGCCATTCACAATCACAGCATATCGAACAGTGGTTATGCAAGACATGATCCAGCGGATAATCCTAAGCGGCAGCCCAATCTTCAAAAGGAACAACCGGATGTAAGACCAGTCGAGAGTATCATAAGCCTTATACAAGTCCACCTTCATAATCATTGCCTCTATTTTCTCGAAATGTATGGAATGGAGGATCTCTTGGGCGACCGTGATAGCATCATGAATGGACCTGCCAGGAAGAAAACCATACTGCTCTGGAGATATATGTTTTGATAGAGCCTGTTTCAATCTGTTCGCAATTAGTTTGGATGTGATCTTATATAGAAAATTACATAGAGCTATAGGGCAGAATTCTCCAAAAGTAGTGGGGTTGTCATTTTTTGGAATTAGAGCAATAAATCTAGAATTTAAATTTGCTGGAATATGACCAGAAGTTCTGAATAGTTCCACCATTTCTGTCAGCTCGGCCCCCATTATTTCAAAGAAGAAAATGAAGAATTCAGAGGTCCATCCGTCAGGACCTGTGCACTTGTCATGAGGGAGAGATTTTAGCACCCCTTCAACCTCTTCCGATGTGATGTGTTCGTCCAGCAATATAATATCAGCCTCCTCATAGATTATGCGTACATTATCAATAACCCATCGTTGGCAGGTGTCATCAATCTGTTGATCCTGTTGATAGAAAGATTTAAAATGAGAATGTGCAGCCTCCTGAATGTTCAGCGTAGAAGTAGCGAAACTGCCATCATCTTTTTGAATCCGCCATATTGTATTCCGACTTCTACGATCGCTGCCACATTTGTGAAAAAAATTTGAGTTGCGATCTCCATATTTTAGCCACCTGTTCCTGCTCTTCAATTTCCAGGAAGTCTCTTCAATATTAAGGATTTCTTTTTCCCTGTCAGCCAGGGTCTTGAGCGTTTCATAAGATTGAATGTCCGGGGCACAGTCCTTGAAGCTCATATAAATCGATTTCATATCATGCTGAATCGCAATCAATTCAGCCTTGGGGGCCCTTTTCTTGTTGATCTCCCACCTCTTAGTCTCTTGTTTCAGCAACTGCAATTTATGATGGAAGAGATTCCATCCGCCCAACCCTATCGGCTTCGAAGCCTATGACCATGTAGACTGTATGAGCTGTACAAATTCTTTGTCTGCCAGCCAGGCTCTGTTGAACTTGAAGTGTAGCCCCGAAGGTCTGTCTCCCACCCGCCAGGACAATAAGATCGGCATATGATCAGATATTTGGGAAATCAACACCTCAGTTCTGGGCAATCCTAATGAGATTATAAGATTGTCTTTAACCATAGCACGGTCGAGCCTTTTACCAATGAACTCTGAGCCTATTCTTTTGTTTGTCCATGTTGGGATGATCGGAGTAGGACGGATGTCCACCATATTGAATTCCGTGAATAATTCATGAAGAAAATCCGCTAGTCCATCACCCCTGGCCCTGTCACCCCATATTTCATTCAGATTCATGGTCGAATTAAATTCGCCCATAACAATCAAGTTCCTTAAATATAGAATCACTGAAAATTTAAATTTGTTCCAGAAGACCACTTTGTGTTGATACGGGGCATATAGATTGAAAATATTGAGGGTTCCTGCGAAACCCCAAATATGACCAGTCAAAAAGATCCCGCCATAAAATTTATAAGCCTTAAATTTCCCCCAAATTGGATCCCAGAGGGCGATGAGTCCACCTGAGTGTCCCACTGCATCAACAACGACGACACTCCAACCTTTAAAGATACTAAGAAAAGTGTTAATGGCCTTGACGCGATTACTGAGAGTCTCCTGGCATAATATGATACAAGGTTCCCCTGATTTGATAATGTTTCTTAGGCGATGTTGTTTGGAGGCATCGCCCAACCCCCGGATATTCATTGAAAGGAAATGAGCCATTTAGAAATCCCGACGGGTAGACTTGCTCTAAGCGCCCGGACATCTTGATTGATGTCATCAGACTCAGCTATTGGAATGTTAGTAAAATTATCCTATTCGTCTGGGGCATGCGACAGAGCTCTAGGCGGGATCCTAGGGTGACGAGAACATTTGTTCCTTTTTTTTCGAAGGGTGCCATTGGACCTTTTAGATGGAGAGATGACTGTATCAGGTGATGCAATGAGATTGTCGAAGACCGTGAGGGCAGCTAGATCCAGTTTTGGGTCACCTAATAGCGTTTCAATATCAGTTCCAACTGAATTATGCAGGGAGGATGTTTCAGCTTGGTCATCAGCAGAGGACGTAATGAGGAGAGGGTTTTTTGTGACATCAACATGCACGATAGACGATTCCCCTATGTGATACTGTGAGGATGAAAAAAGAGGAGGTTTCGCAGACTCACCAGTAGTTAAAGGATCATGAGTTGAATTTTCATGTCGCTCGGATGGGCCAGACTCATGTAAATTTGATGGGGGAGAAAGGTCGACCACCCGCCCAAGTCCAACACCACTGACATCATCCCGACAATGTATAGAATTTTGATCATTATCCTTAACAGATATGTCCAGAGCCGTATGGCATTGAGCCAACCCCGACCTAGTATGAGAATTGTCCACATGGAAAACATCCGAGACAACATCCCGATAATGTAAAGAAGCTGGATCATCCACCTTATCAGAAATGTCCAGTACAGGATGAAAAATATCCCACACCCCCCCCCCCCATCAACAACCAATAAAGTACTATCACTCGGATCATTGGCTGAAACATATTCATCCCCCTCATCAAAAGAAATAGGACAGGAGTTACCTGTGATGTGGATGCTCGGATTACCTGATGCAGTATGTTTGTAACGATCACGCTCCTTATTTTGCCCTTTTTTGCCAAGTTTGTGACGTAGAGGACAGTGATCACGAAGATGTCCAGTCCGATGAAAAATGAGACATCTAAATGGGATACCCCAGTAATCGATGCACTGTTTGTGTCGTCTCTGATTCCATAAAAGATCCACATCTCCTGGTAGACCGCCTGCAAAATCCACCTCGACTAATAGCCAAGCAATCCTTTTGTCGCTGGCCCCGACAATACCTGGATCAATGTATTTGGTGCTGCCAATAGAGTTTTCGATGGCTCTGAGGGCCTTATGAGTCCAAAACTCCAGGGGAAGCCCAGGGAGTTTGACCCGAACGCTACGGCTCTTAGGTGCTTCCATTACTGGGTTAAACCCCAAATACCACGGGATAAGTTGCATGTAACAACGACCTCTGACCCAGGTGCAGCTCATGACCTTAAAGATATCTCTTTCATCCATAAAATGGATGCTAAACCAATAGTTAAGGAGCATACTGACTCGAGGAGCATATCCGATGTAGGGGATCCATACCTATCGTACCCATTCCTCCATATCTATATTCTCTCCATCAGGGAACATCCATCTTCCGATCAAAACTCTCTTCTGTAAGCTAGCCACCCTGCGGCATAAGTCATTGTGATCCAATTGTATCTCCTTTATCACCAAATTGTGTTTGTATAATGCTTTATTTCTATTTCTACATCCTGTTTTCTTCTTAATATCAATCCGATCGGCAACATCCAGTAGGGAATTCCCCTCCGATGATGGTGGCGCATGATAGGCTTGTAGGATTATCATATTATCAACCGCATCATCACAACCATATAACTTTTCAGCGTCCATGATGGCACTAATGAGAGCATCATGAGATGAGGTGTCGGAATCAAGACCCAGCTTGGATCCATTTGTCAAATTGCCTTGATCTGTCATGTCCATGTCAGGCAGGGACCAGAAATAATGAAACCACTCCCCAGGTCACCGCCAAATGGATAAAAAACCAGCTGTGGCCTCGTATGAAACACCAGTATCTGTAAGATCTGATGGCCAGGTAAAAACAGACCAGAATAGGATTAAAGGACACTGACCATGACAACAGGTCACTTGCACCAGCTATGAAAGATCCAAGGAAAGATTAAATGTTACAACTTCCCAGAAAGGCAGAAGATATGATATAGATGAAGTACAGATATCGCCTGATAAGAGGGAATAAAATATTGTATCACATCTCGGGCCTCCAAACCCACCAGCTGCCAGATGCCGTCAGATCATACCTACTTCCGAATATAGAGACCCGAATGAAGCCTGGAGATCGTGGAGATAAAGTTAAAAAGGCACCATCCCAAGGGCACTGTAATAAAGAGATCCGTAGTCAGTGAATGCGATGGAGCAGATATCTTTGTGGGCAATTAATCAGAGATGCATTGGGGATAGCCAATAAAATATCAGCCGCCCATGGAGCAAAACCAAATCCGATAAGATTTGAATTGGACAAATGCACTAACTGCGGCAATTAGATGCACCAACGAAACAGTGTGAATTTATTGAGCAATTCCGGCAGCCGGAAAACGAGTATTCTGAGATTGTTAACGAGAAAACCAGAAATTCCGAAGCAGAGCTAAGCAAGGTCTATACGTGACAGCAACAACAACACAAACAACCGGGGCAAATCCACCATCTACCACAGAATCTAAAACTGTAGCTTTTGCATGGCTTTGAAATATTAAGAGAATCAACCCACATCCTCCAACGACAATACCATTTGTGAAATCCAGCAAAAGTCTGTGAATTAGATGAGAAATCAGATGGAGTACAGGAATCAACTGAGTTTTTGATCATTCGAGAAACACATGACATAAGGGCCGACAGAATAATGTAGGCAACGAATGATAGAATTATGATAAGGCAAATCTCCACCTCTTCAGAAAATGGCATAGATCTCAGCGTACACTAATGAGCTGGGGGGGTCCTTATAAGGAGAACAATAGTAGACTGCTACAAGGGAGGCCAGGGTGGTTCCAGATCATACAAACATGTAAAATGGAAAGACATAATCCATCTTCAGATAATATCTCACACCGTATCCAAATGCCCGAGAACGTAAGGAGACAGTGGCCACACCAAAATCAGTCGGAGAGATCTATAGAGTCTTTGATAAACCCATAAGCGTCAAGACTCATAATTGGTAGAAATGGAAACATGGGGATAAATACAGAGAGATGGAAACTAAGAAAAAGAGTCTGGACCAGTGACTGCATTCCCCAGTATTTTTCCCAATGAAACACCTCATAATGTCAGTGAGCAACGATACACGACCATCTTCTTAATCAAAGCCTAAGTTTTGCATACCTGTGCTAGTGTAAGAAATCAGAGAAAAGCTCTCTAACCTCTGTCATCCCTGAGCAAGACCTTTTTCATGGTGGCTTGGATATTGAGACTGCTGGCCCATTGCTGCGCTCTCCCTTCTATATCGGAGTTACAATTACTCCAACCAGAGCAGAGCAAGCGAAGAGAAAATCATATATCTTACCCAAGCTCGGGAACTGGCCGGGACGATCCAGACTAGTCTGCAATAGCGAAATTCAGTTTCAGCTCTTAGCATTTAAACCTCTTATTCCTATTACAGTCTACGGAAATAGAAACTAATAGACTTCTATCGATGAAATTGCAGAATGCATACCATAGAGACATAAGTGCAGTAGCCAATGAGATCCCTGCCACAGAACTCAGATTGGGTAACAGTGCTAAAAGGTAGTGAATACAACTGAAAATGAGGATCCAGTAAGACTGCCTCAGTGGTTTACAACTTTTGCACACTGTTTCGTGAAATTTCTTTAATGATTGTCCACCAGTAACCATATAAACTATGTTCACACCAACTTCAACCATCAAATTTAGGGGAACAAGAATCCATAGGCCAACCTTTTCTCCAAACGCATGCTGTGCTAACTCGTGATATCCATCGAAGCGCTTTCCTGGGACGATTTCATGCATCTCTACCAGCTGCCAGAGTGTAAATAAGGTAACCAACCAAGAAAGCACATGTATCAGAATACCTGGACCCCTGCACATGAAAAGACTTCATAATATTACCGGATATTGTATGGCTTCAGCTCCAGTCCCAAAAAAAATCCACCCAAAACCCTCCATTGCCCTGTAAATCTGGACGTATGCAATCCAAAACCACCGTAAATCTCCATTGCTCTGTAAATCTGGGGCATATTCAACCCAAAACCACTGTAAATCTGGGGCATATGCAACCCAAAACCAGCATCGATCAGCGTAAATCTGAAGCATACGCAACCCAAAACCAACATCATCGGGGCGAATGCAAATCCAGAGCCCTCCAACTTGGTAAATCGGGGGCGAATACAACCCCATAAAATCACAGACCGTGAATCGAAGGCGAATCCGACAATTTATGTTTTATCCGCACTTATTTCTTTTGGCTAAACCATAATAATTATTTATTTTTAAAATAATTTTAGGGCTATTTATACAAAACTATACAAAATAGATTTTATATAAAAAATTCGCCCCTTTAGAATCTAGAACCCCTTAAATTTCGCCCTTGGGCTAAAATTCGCCCCTAAAATTTTCCCTGTTATCAACAAAAGTTTTTTAAAGATTTGCAAATGAGAAAAATGGAATCTAAATCTCATAAACAAGTTTCTGCTATGATGTCAAACTCAACAAGAAATCAAGGAAATACCAGTGATCTAAAGGTATACCAAGGTTTCTAATCTTTGAGCAGGATAAAGACAAAGCCAAAATCTCTATAACATGAAGATCTTTCAGAAAATCATTCGAAACTAAAAATGTTGAAATAAACTCTTAATCAAATATTTATGACAAAAGATACAAGTCTGGGTATTCACTGAGAATCTAACAAACTAATCCAGAAAAGAGGATTTTAAGATATTCCAAAAATTTTCACAAGGTCCGCAGGATTTAGTGTAAACCAGTGCGGTCCCGCACTATGTATACAAGAAAAGTGTGGAGATGCCCGCACTGTTTCTAAAAAAAAAGAGCAAACACCAGAAAACTAAAAGAAATAATAAAAAAATCTAAATCATTTCTCAGGCATTTTACAGGGATAAAATACCCAAGCCAGTATAAATCAATCAAAATAAGAAAAAATAAATTCACAAGTAAAAAATAAAAGAAATCAAAGTTCAAGATCCATTTCCCAGCAGAGCCGCCATTTTTTTGGATGGATAAGTCGTTATTTGCGGACAAGACAGACCTCCCAAGTGTCGTACGGACAACTAGCAACAAGTAGGACAAATGAAACCTGCTTTGTTTAGATTATATGTAATTTATAATTTACTATGATGAAGAATGGACCTACCTATGATCCAATGCTAGTTGAATTTTTCTTTCCCGTTGCTCCAAGAAGTCACCTAGAAATACCTGCAAGCAAAGACATGGAAAAGAATCAAAAGAACCTGCAACATATACAAATTCACAAATCACAAATCTATCTTAATGATCAAGGAATTTAATAAATAAGTCATTCAAGTAAATACACAAACAACTTATTGAGAAAACGGTATTCATTTGTATTATCTTTAATAAAGAAGAGCCTTACAATCATTTCCGCCTTGATGTCGTACATGCCTTCTTGGGGTCCGGAATAGGCTTTTCCTTTACTCTGACAAGCCTTGCACCGTCTCATCTAAAATACACATGGGTGTGTAATCATTCCCACATAATGATCAGTTAAGAGAGTATGAGTCTCTACAGCATCTCTCTTCAAACATATTCAAAGTCTAACTCACTAACTCTTTCACTATCCCACACACATTCTAACACTCTAATTCTCTCCAACCTTTGAAGCTGCACTATGGCTTCAATTTATAGGAAAAGAGAGGAGGTTATGGTTCCACATAAGAAGGGATAGAATGCTCTTTTCAAGGGATTGGGCTCCATAAATCAAGGGGTAGGCTCCCATAATGGAGGAATGAACATACATGATAAGAGTGAACCTTTGACCTGATAAGTGCTTCTAGAAGCTTCTAGATTTGACTGTTGGGCTTCTAAATGTTACTTTTCGCCTTTGTTTTACCTTTTACAAGGGTATGCACCCTTAATGAATAAAAAGTGCATTTAGCTCCACATGATTTAGAGAAAAAAAGTGCGGCACTGTAGGCAATGTTAAAAGGAAGTGCAGTACAAGTGTTTTTAAGACTTTTATGAGTTTTTCTCTCAATTTCAAGGCTTGATTTTAGGAACTTTGATGTTGTAGACTTCCAAGGGAGTACTAAAACATCACGGTGACAAATTTCAGTATAAAAAGGGAATGTTTAAATTACTTCAACGATAGTTTTCTTTTTGAATATCTTGAAAAATTGCAACAACATATCATCCTTCACACGAAAACAAGGATTTAAAAACAAGGGAAAGTGAAGTACCTTCATGAGAGACTCAAAGCGCCAAATACAAACAAATCTAAATGTGTTGAGATTGGAAGTGTGAGGAAACTGTAACATAATATTTTTTTTGACTAAAAATGAGCTTTCGAGGACCAAAAGCTTCCATTTGGGAGGAATGATCCAGGGTATCAGTCAAAAGTGTCTCAACGTTCTCAAAATTGACGCAAAAACGAAGATCTTGTCACCCTGAATTCAACGTAACTTGTTTCACTCAAAATCGATATCGTATGATCCCAATATTGCGTTAAGACCATTTTCTCAAACAAGACTTTTAAAAGTTGGGCTGCAGGTATACCGAGTCAGCTGTACGTAGGCTGACTAGGCATGTGACTATGGATATTGACTGTACATAATCGAGCTAGTGGTTCGTTGATAAATGTCCTCCACATACTGGTTGTGGACAGTTCAATTATATTGGTTGTGGGTTCGTTGAGTTGGACCAATGAGAGGAGGCCATGTGGACCGATGGAAGGCTTCCAGGTGGTCTCTCAGTGGTGGTGTAAACTTTTGGTATATGAGTGAATCGCCTCGATGCAAATTGAATGAGTGACCTCCAGTGTGGCGGAACAGTACTCAACCACTGCGACACCACCATTCCTTGTTAAATATGGTGGAAATGTCCTTTTTATGGATTAAAGAAATTTATATTGGGGATTGGGGCTAGGGTTAACCATTGGCCCCCGGTCAACCCAACCCACGAGACCGCAGGTAGGAAGATAGGGGTGCGGGACTAACCCCGGTTCCAAACCATATACTAACAACACATTGAAGCACCTTGTAACACAACCAAACCACCGTTAATTGCATTTTTGAACTCCGATGGAACCACTCCACATGACCACAGTAAATTGATGGGTGAGGGTTAGGTAGTGTTGGCACAAAGTTCGCTGAGAGCTAGATAATCTGGAAATTCTAGAACTCACATCACATGCAAACGGTTATGGTGGGCGCGTTTATAGTTATTACTTTGCACTGTATTTAAACTGGACCACTCGTGAATTAACCCCACCAAAATTCAAATTTTGGTTCAAAAAAATGCTAATATGAGAGTCTTACCGCCAATTTAACCTCAGTTCAAGAGGGCTTCAGAGTTTGGCATGGTGGTTTGGAAGAACCTGCATCCAATGAATATTAACATGCCCCTTATCCCTTTATGATCGATTCATGCGGGTCATCATGCATTTAAAGGGTTTGAAAATTTGCACCCGAACTGGTGCAAATCGCACCAATGCTGGGCAAATTTGTCGCTCCATGTGGCCGAAAAGTGTGAAATTTGTTGGATGGATTGCAAGTGTGTTCGAATTGTAGGACAATTAGGAGGAAAATTGTTCTCGAGCATAACTGAGTATTTTTTTGACTATTTTGAGTGCAGAAAGAGTCAACTAGGGTTTTTTAAGTATTCTTGAGCCATTGGAGATAGTACTTTTTCATTTTGAGCACTGTAAATACTTGTAAAAACATATTTTTGAACGTAATGAAAGAAGTCTATTATTGGAAGCTCGACCATGAGATGTAGCCCACGATGGGTGAACTCCTTCATCATATTCTATTTTGTGTTTATGTTATGGTATTATTGTCTGTGTTCTTTTCTACAAAACTGAATTTAAAACTTAATTTATGCGTTAATGCAACTTACATAATTACATAAAAACCCTAAAAAATTCATTAGCAAATTTGATGAAAAACTTCAAGCTTTCATATACAGACAAGCTACGAGTAGGTATAAGGATCGAACATTGTTGGGAGAGGTGAAAAGTTCTATAGCATGGTGAAGTTTACTATCACGATGTGTGCTAGTGCGTGATTAGATCGTGCGTATAATGGTCTTAGACTAGATCGACTGCTTAGAGTCATCGCTCGAAATATTTTGCGTAGACTTAGTGTTGCGCATTGTTGGTAACCTGTGTTAAGAGACTACCCTTTGACTGAAAAGAACATTTCCAGATGCAGACAGTGACTAGGAAAGTGTTTAGCCCGATGCATGAAGTTGCATGTAGTGTGAAGAGATTGCAACAAACCTGTGTTAGAACTAATCCTATTTGAAGGTGTCCACCGCTATGTAGAGCTGTTAGTGAGCATGAAGCTATGGAGCCGATTATATTTGTGAATGTTGTGTGAGGCGTTTTTTTGTGGAAGAGGAAACCAACAAGTTTGATTGTGTTGTAGTGTGGAATTTTACACTGCGGTATATCGATGCCATGGAGCATTTGAACTGGACGAAGAGCGTTGTTTGATGAAGTTGTCAGAGCTCGTGCGACTGTGAAGCTTGAAAAATGTGACGAGCAATGTTGCTTGATAACAGACTATGTCTGTAGTAGAAGAGGAACGTTGTTGAGTGGGATATGTGTGTGAGTAGCATAGCGTGTATCAGAATCGTGGAGACCAACTATCATCGATTGAGCAGTTGGGTTGTGTTAGGGAACTACGTGTGTGGAGGAGGAATCATACCTCTGTGAAGAAAAAAGAAGAGCACTGTAGTTGTGCACTGGCATGCAGTGGTTCTCATCGCTAGAGGTAAGGGTGACGTCGTGCGAGTGTCACTGTGAGTGGCCAAGGAAACTTGAACGGACATTTGGAAGGAGAAGGAGTTATAAAGCTAAGAAAATTATCTTAAGTTTATGTGTTTATATCTATCAATTCATTTTTTGATACTGCAAATGTACCTGTTTGTCTGTGCGTGGATTGGTCTCAAAGATAGTGTATAGCTGAGAAGGAATCTGCGTGAAGATATCTATCAAAATATAACTACGTGGAGGAGTTTGCTGCAAGGGTAAATGTTGTGTTTCTCGCATAGCAAGAGCGACCGTTGTGGTGTAGTGCATGAGCATTGAGAAGGGTTGGAACGTGCAGTAGTGTTTGCGGCACGTTGAAGTGCTTGTTTGGAAGGAGAGCTGGGAGAGTTGCCCCATCTCATACTGCTGCCTGAGGAGGAGGCCCTACTGATAGAGCCGTGGATCAAGCCCAGAAAGGTGTGACCTGCGCTATTGTATGTGGAGGATGCCCAAATTGGGGCATTTGTGTTGGAACGCTTAGATTGTATACATTGTCTAGATTGTTGGGTTCATGTTGTGTTGGAGACCGATGGTGAAAGTATTGGCATCTGACAAGTGCAAGTGGAGACTATTGCGTGTGGAGGAGTTGTGAGGAATTGTTCGATTGACTGATTGATTAAGTTGTTCGAACCTAGAGTGCATCTACGAGGTGTGTAAGTCGCAGATCATTTTTTGGATTGATACTGTTAATGTGTTGAAGCCACGTCAGAGGGTTGTGCATATATACCTGTGGATGACGTATGTTTATATCAGAGAAGGGGAACCACCACTGATTGATGTTGGGTTGTGTGGTGTGGCCTGTCCCTGCCACAACTACGGTGAAGTTGGATTATTATGTAAAGAAGCATATTATGGGTGTTGTTAATAAAGAGAGATTTGCGACAACAATAAAATTTTATGTTGGATACTTTTTTTTATGAATATGAACGGTAGGTTATCACTGAAAACAAGTTGATTGTTAAATTGTTTTTGATTTAGAATACAAAAGGGTTGATGATCTTCCTATAGCAGTAATAAAAAGAAAAAAAAAATATAACTCACTTGTAATGTCTATATACAATCGAGGTTTTGAATTTGATAAGTCAATTGAACAATACTTAAAAACTCTCAACGATGGAAGTACATGTGTTGAAAAAGGAGTTGAAATGAATTAGTATCATTTTAGTTGTAAAAATCACTATCTAGTGTTCATGATGTCGAGTCGAGTAAGAAGAAGAAAAAATAAGTTTGAAACAACAAGTTTAATAAAAAAATTCATTAATATACAGTAGCAAATAAAGCTAATATGAAATGTTTGAGTCAGTTTTGTTTAATAATTTTTTTTATTAATAGTAGCAAATAAAATCAACATCAAATGTTTGAGTCAGATTTATAAGCTTAGTTGAGACTTAGACCAACATAAAAGTCAACATATAAGTAAAAAGTCAACATATATAGTGATTAAAAAGATGTTAAACGATGAAGTTTTAGTCAGTGACTGTACATAATAAATAGTGTTCCGTGGAGGTCACTGTATAAACTCTGGCTACCCTGTGTATAAATTACAACCACTGGAATGCAATCATTAAGCTTTCGTTTTGTGTCTTCAACTATGGTAATTACAGTGTTGGATGAATTCTTGAAATGTATCGGCGGAATCATACTAGCCGCTGCCACTATGAACATGTTGTTGAATGGACTAACCTTTGATATATCCACACCAAAATTAAGCTGGAACAAGACCTGCTTTTATTGTGACAATAAACTTCCTCGGCATTCTAAATACTCCAATTCCAAAAATTCAAGATACGTACGAGGAGATAGAAAATCAATTGGAAGGAAGAATAGTGTGGGGATTAACAGTAAAACAACACCTATATAGTAACACATTGATAAGCATAGGTATGCTAAAATTGGATTTGTTTTACCTTTTTTTTTAATTTATAACTCTCTGAAACATATAAATAAATTATACTTCTAAATCTACCAAGAAAAATAAATTTGAATGTTTCGGATCAACATCTAAATCGATGGAGCGGAAACCTCTTGATATATAATACAGAGAAAAAATGAAAATGCAAAATCTATGTAGATGTTTGCATGTATTTCTTCGTAGTGCTCAACTATGGTAGGGCTTAGTATTGTTCATATCTCAGTAATTAGTACTGTGGTTGCAGTTACTATGTATGCTTTGGCACTTGGTGAATGTCTCACTACAGTGAAGCAGAGGTAACGAATAACATTTGGATGTTCCATCTAATATGTAGAGACTCCTCTTTCTCCCTGATACTCGACGTCAAAAATATTTG
This sequence comes from Pinus albicaulis, assembly GCA_034641835.2. Lineage (NCBI taxonomy): Eukaryota > Viridiplantae > Streptophyta > Pinopsida > Pinales > Pinaceae > Pinus > Pinus albicaulis. Next base: position 1,396,686,379 of record CM076584.1, read on the forward strand.
AAATGTTGAAAGAGTGCGTCGAGTTATTTCCGTTGAAAAGACTTTGACCACTTCCGAAATCGAATTTCTATTTCGTTTTACTTTGTAATGAGTTCACAATTTATCAAACCAAGCCTTTGGATTTTTGGTATCGTAAAGGCTTCTGTTTAATGGTTAGAGTTAAAGTTCCTAAAATTTAATGGTTATATTTATTTTAAATAATGATCGAGTGCAGATGTGCAGAGAAAGCACATTGAGATCTTTTTCCACACTTCAAATTTTCACATTTTTCTTAAATGGTGTGGAGGAATGGTCATGAAATCCGCGCCCCTCTTCTACACGCACAAAGAGGACAGTTCCAATATTACTAAAAATGAAGCACACATGGAAATTGCGATGCATTTTCTTTGCTGGTTATATGGGAAAATGTTTACTATGTAATAATATAAGATACGATTAACTAATAGTAAAAATAGTATAAGATGAAGCTTAATTATAAAAATTAGATTGAATTAATTTAGTAAAAACAGTAAAAAAAAATTTATATTTTTATGGAAGAATTTGAAGATTTTTTTATTTTTATTTTTACTTTTATTTTATTTTATTTATTTATTTATTTATTTTTAATTTTTAATTAAAATGTGATTTTTATTTTCAATATGTTAATATACATTTAATTAGTTATTATTATTTTAATATGGAATTTTATTATATACATTTAAATAGTTATTATTATTTCAATATGGAATTTTATTATACATATTATTATTTGAGAAGACTTTTCTTATAAAGATGGTTATAAATTTGCAATTGCTATATATGATAAATTATGTTGAAATACTAATTTTTTTTTTTTAATTAATCCTTTGTTTAGTTAGAGTTCTTCTCTCATAAAGATGGCTACAAACTTGCAATTGCTATATATCATAAATTATGTTGACATATAAATTTCTTTTAATTAATTATTTGTTTAGTTAGAGTTTTTGCTTACTTTCTTATTTCATCTTTACTGGATATTAATGTTATGAATTTCTTGTTTATAGTTAATTTGCAACATCACGCAAAGAAAATTTATATTCCTTCCTTGCTTGGGTGAGTGTGAAGTTGGGAAGCAAGTGGAATAAATAATGTTCATTATTTTTTTAATTGATTCCTTTGTTTCATTAGAGTTCCTGCTTATTTTCTTATTTCATCTTTATTGCTTATTTTCTTATTTCATTTTTATTGGATATTAATGTTATGAATTTCTTGTCTATAGTAAAGTTGCAACATTATGCAAAGAAACTTTATGTTCCTTGCTTGTTTGGGCAACGGCTAGTTGTGAATGAAACTGAATGAAAGCTTCTTCTAAACTTCATACAGAATTAGTTGGAAGGAAGTAGAATGAAAGCTTCTTCCAAACTTCACACAAAATTTGTTCTCATAATGGAGACAACAACTTATTAGAAAAATCTTCATTACTTCAGTTTGTATTACATGTAGATATTAAAAATCATAAATATGTGTGCAATATGAATGTAATCTATACATTAAATATGATAAAAATTTTCTTAACTAAATTAAAAATTATTCATAATAATTTAAATTTTAAATGAAAAAAAATAAATTAAATATAAATAAAATTATATATATATATATATATATATATATATGTATATATATATATATGTATATATATATATATATATATAAATTGAATATAAATAAAATTAAATGAAAATATGTTACAAGTTCAAATAGAGTACAGATGCTTCTCATAGTGCTCAACTATGGCAGGGCTTAGTATTATTCATATCTTAGTAATTGGTACTATGGTTGCAGTTGCTCTGTATGCATTGATACTTGGTGGACGTTGCGCTAATAGTGAACCGGAAGTAATAAATAACATTGGGGGGTTGTTCTAATACATAGAAGCTCCTCTATCGCCCCGCAACTCGCCTCGAATCTTTCAAATGCTAAACGACTCTGCCGAGTTATTTTTGTTGAACGGACTTTGACCAATTGAGGAACAAAATTTGTATTGCTTTTTAGTCTGTAATGAGTTCACAATTTATTAAACACATCATTTCTAATTTTTGGTAGGGTTATTGCTTCCCTTTTATGGTTACAGTTAAATTTTCAAAAGTTTAATGGTTATGGTCGTTTAAATAAATATTAAGTGAATAGGTACGGAGGAAGCATACCGAAAGCTTCTTGCGCATCTCTGCACTCTATACATTTCTTTGAAAGAGTATGCGGCGGAATGGGTGTGCAGAGAAGGACAATTTTTTTTTTTACCGATTCTCCAGCACACATAAAAGGGAATTTTTCAATGTTACACAAAAGGAAGCACATGTGGCAATTGACGTCCATTTTTTCAAAACATCATAGAAAAGATTTAATACGAATAATATAATTTCTAATAATATGAGATAATATAATTAGTAAAACTTTAATGGTAAAAATATTATAAATTGGGTTTAATAAGAATATTTGTTTGAATTAGTTTAGTGAAAAAGTTATTTTGAGACTTTATTGGAACATTTGGAAGTTTTATTTATTAAATTTTGATTTTGGTTTCTATTTATTTACGTTAATATACATTTAATTTGTTATTAAATTATTATTATTTGAATCTAAAACTATTGATTATTAAATATTATTATATTTTTTTTCGATACTTCGAGAAAGAAGGTTACGATTGTTACATATATCATAGGTTACGTTAAAAACTCTCTTTTTTGTTTTTTATTTTTAACTTATTATTTTATCTGGTTCGATTTTTTAAATACTAGCTTATTTCATGTTTATTTAATATCAATGTCATGAAATTCTTATCTACAACTAAGTTGCAACATCATGGAAAGGAAGTTTATGTTTCTTGCTTGCTTTCTTGTCTTGTGTGAGGAGATAAAAGAAGCAGTTGCAACATCATGGAAATGAAATTTATGTTCCTTGTTTGTTTTCTTTGATAAAAACTTGGAAGGAAATAAATGGATTGAATAACAAGCAGCTCGCACGTGAGCAATGCACTTTGAGACTACGGAAGCTGGAGTGTACACTCTACGTTAAATTAATCAAGGATACATCCATAAAGACATCTCAAAAGAATAGGGAGTTGGGAACAAACCCCTACATCCTAGGAACTAATCCCAACTTCAGGAGTTACGTTACAACCATGTAACCATTTCTCCGTTAATATAATATTAATTATTTTCAACTCTTGCCCTTAATGGAGAAAGGATTATCTCGTAGTCCTAACATCCCTCTAAACAATTCAAACTTCACTTTCCCAAGAGGCTTAGCAAAAATATTATCCACATTGTCACATGTTTTACAAGGCTTAGCAAAAATATTATCCACATTGTCACATGTTTTACAAGGCTTAGCAAAAATATTATCCACATTGTCACATGTTTTACAATATTCAATAAGGATCTCTTTGGACTGGATTGTTTTCTTAACAAAGTGAAAGTGAGTATCAATGTGTTTCATGTTTTTATGAAACACTGAATGGTTTGCTAGCTTAATGGAACTCTGGTTGTCATAGTTAATGACAGTTGCCTCTTTCTGCTCTTCTCCTGGATCATAGAGAAGCCTTCTCAACTAGGTAGCTTCACATGTTCCTCCGCATAATGCTTGGTACTCAGCTTCAGCTAAAGATAAAGACACAATGCTCTTATTTTTACTGCTCCACGCTATGAACCCAAATCCAACACTAAATGCACAACCTGTGATAGATCATCGATCATCGAGGTTACCTACCTAATTAGAGTCCTGAAAACCTGCTAAAAAAACATTAGATGTATTAGTGCATAAAATACCATAATTACTAGTACCATGAAGATACCTCAGCACACATTTTGCTTCCACCCAATGAATTTCAAGAGGTTTAGTCATGAATTAGCTTAGCAAACTAGTAGAGTATGCGAAGTCTAGTCTAGTTGTAGTTAGATATATCAGATTACGAACTAGCTACCTATAAGAACTGGTATCCACCTCCATAGAGCCATTAACACTGCACATTTTCATATTCTGCTGCAAAGGTGTTGATGTTGTCTTACACTGCTCCATTTTGAAGTTTTTGAGCAGGCATCTAAAATACTTCCCTTGAGTAATGAAAGTCTACCCAGAGTCTCCCTATGCTTCCTGACCTAGACAACAATGTAAACTTTCGAGGCCTTTCATTTCAAAAACCTGTGACATATGCAATTTTATTTCTTTGATTAATTAATATGCATTACCTGTGATAATCATGTCATCCACATACAAGGAAATCAAAATAATTTTCCTAAGATCATCATAGATTGTATATAGATTTGGATCATTCATGCTCCTATGAAAATCAAGTTGCAAGAAAAATGAATCAATCTTCTCATACCAAGACCTCGGTGCTTGTTTTAAATGACAAAGTGCCTTTTTCAATCTACACACTAAATGTTCCTGCCCTTGCTTATAAACCCTTCAGGTTGCATTAAATAAACCTCTTCCTTTAAATCACCATTTAGGAATGTAGACTTAACATCTAACCAGTGTAGATTCCATTGATATTCTGTAGCTAAAGAAATTAACATTCTAATAGTATTCAATTTGTCTAAAGGAGCAAAGGTTTCTTCATAGTCAATTACCTCTTTCTTTGAATAACCCTTTGATACGAGTCTAGCTTTAAACTTTTGTATACTCCCATTTGCATTAAATTTATGTTTGTAAAGCCACTTGCAATCTATGGGTATTTTTCCTTCAGGAAATTCAACTAGTTCCCAAGTATTGTTTCTAATAATATATTAAAATTATTCATTCATTGCCACCCTCTACTCATGATATTGAGTAGTTTCTTTATAATTTGTTGGCTCTATAACATTTAAAATGTTCAACATTAAAGCATAGTCTTTGAATATCATTGGTATTTGAGTCTTCCTACCTAATATTTTTGGTAAAGGACTCACATCAAATCTTTTTGCTTCAGAGCTTTGCAGCCTTGACTTACTGACTACATCACCTACCTCTTCTTTATTCTGCTAATGTTGTTGTTGTTGATTGTCCTCATTTCTTTATTCCAGGGTGAAAATGTGAGGTTGGGTTACACTTTTGCGAGAATCGGGGGTGGAAATTTTTTTTCATCAATAGTTCGGCCAAACTTTCTCAAAAGTTTAGCCGAACTCGTTCTGTCGTTTAGATTGACAACGTACTAACGGCATCGGAAAATAGATTTTTGGCCGGAGATGGAAAAACGAACAACAAAAGTTCGACCAGACTATTAGTTTGTTCGAACTTGTAAAATAGTTCGACCGAACTCATATTTTATAAATATATCGTCTGCGAACTATTACCGGTTTCATAAAATTTTCATGAGTTTCTGTTTTCTGTGGCACTCTTTCCATGTGTTTTTGTTCTCATTTTCTGTGGTATGTTGCTCTGTTGCGCTGTGGTTTATTTTATGGAATTTTTGTGGCGCTGTTGTTATGTTGCACTCTGGTCCATTTTGTTGAATTGTTGTGACGTTGCTGCTCTATTGCGCTGTGGTCCATTTTCTCGAATAGCTGCTTTATTTGTGCTCCAAATTTGCGCCATGACGACGTTAAGCAAATTTCTAGGTAATTAATCCACTATTTTTCGTTCTAGTGGGTAATATAGAGTCTAGTTATTGGTTACAGTTATACTTATGCATATGTCTGTATTAATAATCTATGGTTCTGATTACTTAACCATGTATGCATTTAGTTTAAATGTGATTTATTAGGGGAATATTTTATCCAGTTCAATGACTATAAAGATTATCCAAACTAAATGCATGTTTCATAGTGAACATGCCTTAATTTTCAACCAAATTACATTCAAATTAAAGTTAAAAAATTGAAGCCTGCATTAATTTACCGAAATATGCCTCCCTAAACTGTCCCAAAACCTCTATAGTTTATACTCAAAAATGTCTTTTTACCCGCAAGCTCTGAAGAAGGATATCTTCCCCTCTTGCTAAGAATACCAAGACTAGCTACTTGGTCAAAAAAACTATGAAGGACTCGATCTAAAGAGAGTAGATGTCAAATTTGATTGGATTTAGGGTCCTTTGGTGCTTGAATCTTTCCTTTGTTATCCATCGAATCTTGTTCTTTGCAAAATTATAAAAGTAACCACTATTCCAACCGACCAAATTAGCAAGGTCAGAGAGAAAGATAACAATTAGCCTAACTGTTACACTGTAATTACTACAAGTACTTATGGTATTTGCTCAATTATGGTATGCAGATAGTAATGCTTTTACTTGTTCATACTAGTTTCATTAACGTATAAAACAACTTGCATAGTTATAACTAAAAACCTACTTTATTAGTATAGAGAATACCAGTAATATGTGCATATCAGTATAGTATCAATATTTGCATAACATATGGGTCTAAGCTTATACAACCTATATGCTTCCTGTATTCACTCATAACTATCAGATCCTATGCTAACTAATAAGAGAGATCCATAATGAAACAATGATCAACATAGTGTAATACGATGATATCGATACTAGTATAAGTCATATCAACGGTATTTGATCTAATAATGGTAAGTGATGTATTATATAATATGTGGTAATACATTGCTTATGAGCTTTTACATGAATGTCTTGTTCCTATTATGACGATCTAAGCCTGTAACTCTAATAAAACACAACTTACTTACAACTTACTAACCCATATTTATTGTGTACATTAATTACCAATGTTATCATATTCAATACACGGGACATATATCATAACTAAGCTTATAACTTTGTGTAATATGAGCTATTCACCTAATCTAAGTAACAATGGTAATGGTTCTATGTTTCCTTTATAATTAAGGTTATTGGTTCTGTTGTAACACTAGCTGTATACGTTGTTTCCATAATTATTTACATGTACTCATCACACTTCTACATAAGATTGAACATTACCTGTATAGAAATGAACAAGGTTTTCAGTTTTCCCTAATCACTGAGATCAGATTAAGCTTACATATCAGTGAGATTCACTCATATCAGTATCGTATTCCATAACCAATCATGTATCCATCTTTGTTGAACATGACTAATTACTAGGATACATATTGCACACAGATTGGATAGATGTTTCCATAATAAGTAAGCATCATAACGAGCTATTCCAACTGACCAGATCAACAAGGTTAAAGAGAAAGATAGCAATTAGCCTAACTGTTACACTGTAATTACTACGAGTACTTATGGTATTTTTTCAATTACGGCATGCAGATAGTAATGCTTGCACTTGTTATACTAGTTTCATTAATGTATAAAACATCTTGCATAGTTATAACTAAAAATATTCTTTATTAGTATAGAGAATACCAGTAATATGTGCATATCAGTATAGTATCACTATTTTCATAACATACGAGTCTAAGCTTATACAACCTATATGCTTCCTGTATTCACTCATAACTATTAGATCCTATGCTTACTAATAAGAGAGATCCATAATGAAACACTGATCAACATAGTGTAATAAGGTGATATCGATACTAGTATAAGTCATATAAATGGTATTTGATCTAATATGGCAAGTGATGTATTATATAATATGTGGTAATACATTGCTTATGAGCTTTTACATGAATGTCATGTTCCTGTTATGATGATCTAAGCTTGTAACTCTAATAAAACACGACATACTTAGAGCTTACTAACCCATATCTATTGTGTACATTAATTACCAGTGTACTCATATTCAATACATGGTACATATATCATAACTAATCTTATACCTTTGTGTAATATGCGCTATTTACCTAATCTAAGTAACAATGGTAATGGTTCTATGTTTCCTATATGATTAAGCTTACTGGTTCTGTTGCAACACTAGCTGTATACGTTGTTTCCATAATTAGTTACATGTACTCATCACACTTCTACATAAGATTGAACATTAGCTGTATATCAATGAACAGGGTTTTCCGTATTCCCTAATCACTTAGATCATATTAAGCTTAAATATTAGTGAGATTCACACGTATCAGTATCATATTCCATAACCAATCATGTATCCAACTTTGTTGAACATGACTAATTACTAGGATACATATAGCACACAGATTGGATATATTTATCCATAATAAGTAAGAATCATAACGAGCTCTTGATAAGGTATTAATAGCTTGAACACATAGCCTATATTCATTAGATGTACGCTCATATCTAGCTAAAGACAATGGTTTCCATAGAGAGTAACTGATATGTACCATTTTACCTAATCAATTACATCCTAAGCTCCTTGGTTCTCTAAGCTAGTGTGACATAGTATCTACTTAACATGAGTTAGTAGTAATCCCTTATATTTGGTTACAGTTAATGGATTAGATTACTCTTCAATCGTTGTATCTATAATGATGGAACAACCTACATCTCTATCATAGCAAGCAATGTGATCACCTAATCAATTATGTGACCTTTCTTTGTTCTCTACAAAATTATAAAAGTAACCACTATTCCAACCGACCAGATCAGCAAGGTCAGAGAGAAAGATAGCAATTAGCCTAATTGTTACAAGAAGAGATAGATTTCTTTAAGCTCCCAAAATTAAGAAAAATGGAGCATACCAGTGGTTTTCTCACCCTCCGATAAAAACAACTCATAATACATTATCCTAAATACCCCCTCCAAACCTTTTTTTGATAGACTATATGCCGGAGAGTTCTTCTCACGATAAACGTGATTAAAGTGGAGAGTGTTGAAAGAGTTCCCTAACCTGTTGACGTGATCAAGCACTTATAAGGTCAACTCCCTTATTCTACATATTAACTATAAACATAACCAAATGTGAACTTGTGATCCTGAACAAGAGGTATAAGGGAATTTTTCTTACAGCTTATTTAGCTTAGATTGATTACTTATATTGAAGGGAGATTCTATCTTGTACATACTGGAAGGGTAGTATGGATAACGAACATAGATTATATAGTGTAAGCTCGATCTTCATAGTACTCATAACCATAGTAAATGGCTCTATAGTCAATCTCTGCAACAGATCTAGATATAAGTTCTTCATTTTAATAGATCCATAAAACACAACCACTATAAGGAAAACTGTGTACATGTGTCATTTCTCCCATAAATTCTTAGGCATTGTTTTTAAAGCATACATGTCATGTTGGATTTCTCGCATTAAATTTAAAGCATGCTTTTTGTAAGTGCATAAAATAATTTTCCAAACCATGTAAATTTCATTTATCTCAAGATTTATGGCCTAAAAATTGAACCTAAAGTGGCTGAACTCTCATAGAATTTTGAAATTCCATAGGATTTTAGTCTATCTGTTGAGTGTTAAACTCTACAAGTTCTAAAGGCAGAGTATTTAAAGGGCCAAATGGCCTCTAGATGTAATCTTTTCTCAATGGTGACATATCCAGTAAATGCCCCTACAGTCAATCTTTCTAACATATCTAAATAGAAGTTCTTCATTTTCATATCTGTAAACCACTACCACTCTAAGGAAAACCTTGTACATGTGTCATTTCTCCATTCTGCCATAAAATTTTAGGCAAAATTTAAGGAAAATTTATTTCTCCCACAAACTAAAGGCTTCCTCCCAATAATTCTAAATGTGAATTCTACCATAAACTTTTTAAGTCAAGCTTTAAGATAAACCATGCACATGTCATTTATCTCATGATCATGTGTCATTTCTCCCATGCATTTGCAATAAATGTCAATTTAATATATATTTTTATTCAATTTTTTTTTTTCAGGGATAAGAAAACCATTAAACATGGTTGAAAAATGGAAATTATGCATAGAAGTTTCTTGCTATCCCAATCTAGGGAAATCAGTGATTACATATGTGCTTTCCAATATTGTGACAAGCAAATTCGTTCAAACGAAAATGAATATATCGTGAATAACAAAAAACAACGAGGCATATTATATTGGATTGATAGAAGGCTTGGGAACAGCTATGGAGTATGGATCAAATGGAATTTTAGTTTTCACCAATTTTGAATTTGTGTGCAACCAGATGAATGGCATGTACCAAGTTAAGAAGGAGAGGCTAAAAGAACTACATGGAATACCAAACAGTATTGTTAGCCAATTTCAATTTTTTAGTATAAGACATTATTCAAATGTGAATAAGATGTCTGTTGATCTAGTGCATGGGGAAATTCCAATTCAAAATTCATCTATGAAAGATGAATTAATAGATGAATTAGAATTATATGGGGCAATGCCAATGCAAGATTCATCTCTCAAAGATGAATTAGTTTTGAGACGCTCTTCTTCAAAAATTCATGATTCATCTCTCAAAGATGAATTAGTTTTGAGACACTCTTCTTCAAAAATTCAAGATTCATCTCTCAAAGATGAATTAGTGTTGAGACTCTCTCCTTCAAAATTTATTGATGGACATTGTAACATATCTTGGATATGTGTGTGTTTTGTACTTATAAATGCGTCTTTTTTAATGACCATGTGTTTTTTTCAATTATATACCAAGTGTGCTCCCACCACACCATGTAAAGCACAACTTGGTGAACTTCACATTTGCAACAAGTGGTGAACTTCACATTTTTATAAAATTAAAATGTGGGGACTTCAACAATTTTTTGTTTAAATGGAGTTTCACTTCTTTTTTAATGACAATGTGTTTTTTTCAATTTTATACCAAGTGTGCTCCCACCATGTAAAGCGCAATTTGGTGAACTTATCATTTTTATTAATTTTTGCTTATTGGAGTTGCACATGTGGGTTAGTGTAGCAGGAAAATTAATATGATACATCATTTAAATAGGTAAATTACGTTAATTTTAGAAATTTATTATTTAATTTATTTTTTTAAATTTTAGTCATTTAAAAAATAATTGTAGTATCCCACTTATTTTATATATATATATATATATATATATATATATATATATATATATATATATATATATATATATATATCATTGTGGATGAACGACGAAGATCAACAGAATCCCATATCTCTAGGAGAGTGGGGGATCATGGATCGAGGTATGTTCATGGTATTTAATAATCTTCTTTAATCTCCATACATGTGTGTACATATGGCATTTATTTTTTATCGACTTTGTGAGTTAAATTAGTTGTTAATAAACTTTTATTTTTTTTATTTTTTAGAAGATAAGAGGAGAAGGGTCTCTACTCCATCCATGGAGCATGCCCATGGTTCACCCAGTCGTGGTATGGTTCACGCAATTTAATCAATGAATATATATGTGTATTTATATGTATGAATGTATTTTTCAATTGATTATAAATTCTTATTTTTTTATGAACCTTCTCTCTCGTCTCGAGAGGTTGGTGGTGGTTCAAATCCCCTTATAGGGCCATCAATAAGTGGTAGTAGGTTGCGTGAAGGTGGTGATATTTATTCCCCCGGAGGCCAATCAATGACTAGTGGTGCAAGTTCTCAGCAGGGTCGTTCTACTTCTCAACAGTTTCAAGGTGGGGAAGATGCTAGCCAACCACATCGAGGTTGCCATAAATTTGAATATTTTTTCATTCAATTTGTACAAATTTTTTTACATGTGTTTTTTATAATATACAAAATTTTATATATTAATGTAGAGGCTGAAAATGCTGCAAATGTTGGCCAAAAAAGACGAAGGGCAGAACGCTTCATTCAAGAAGAAGGTTGTCCACCCACCACAACTTATCCGGACGACATTTCTGATATACCTTGGGAAAGAAACATGGAGCAATGCACCTTATAAAGGTTTCAACAACTTCATGCAAAATTGCAGAGAGATCTAGTGGCTTTGACTCTACCTGCTGACAGTCAACAAAGCTTGGAAATAGTTACACACTCTTTAGGTGAACTAGTAGTTGTGTACTGAAAGATTGGGCCAATGATTGATACATCTGTAGAAGTCATGAGAAAAATAAAGGAAACAGTAATGGGTCCCGATAAATGGGAGGATGTAAAACAAAGAGTTAGAAAAGAAATGGTGAAGTCAATGTTTAATTTCACAGAAGGGCCGAAAAGAAAGATGCTAAAGGTGCAATATTTCAAGCACCCTGATATAGCTCACTATTTGTATGATAGACACCTTGCGGCCTATGGAAGACTCCCATGGAACGATGAGGTTCCTTTTTATTTTGCAAAAATTTTTTATGCAGAATTCTTTTTGGAAATGAAACCAAATTACAATGTCCTTCCGCCTAAATTTTTCGGTGTTGGGAAAGGTTGATTGTGTGACCGTAGGGGCACTAGGCGTGATGTTGAGTTGCCTTTCCCCAAGCCACCATTGGTTAGTCGACCTTTTCGGGTCGAAACTTTGAGGTCAGAAATGGAAGCCACTTCTCAAATTAGTCAAGAAGCAAGGGATGCCATCATCGAAAATGTTTACAATGGATTAGGTGGAGTCAGTGTTTGTTTGAATCGACAAAGAGCACGTGAGAATGCATGCGCCAATTTTGTGTATTGTACATATGTAGATTTTGACAACATGAGTGTTGAATATCTCAAAATATATGCAAATAATTATCACAATGGTTGGCGAGACCTAATTATTCATGAGGAAGAGGGCAGGAGAACGGTATGTGTTATTGGTTAGGGTTCAATTATTTTAACACATACATGTACACTTTGTAATAAATACACATATATATGTATACATTTATTTGTATGTACATTAATCTAAAAAAATGTATCATTATATGTTAAAACACCATTTGCAGTTGTCAGACTTGATGAGTGACGAAAATGTTAATATCACATTCGGAGCCTCTGGTTCAAACAATCAAGATGGGTCTCACCATCAAGATATGCTGAAAAATGTTAGTGTTTTTTAAGTGATATTTTTAAAATAAATAATTGTGCACACATGTACATGTACATATATAATAATAAAATGTTTTAATAGATTTTGATTATGTCCGATGTTTTTGGGATGGTGGTACCTTCTTCTTCCTTGGGAGATGTACCTTCTACTTCGTTAGGAGATGTGCTAGATTGACAACAAGTATGGACAATTTTTCACTTTTAAAATGTATGTAAGTTATATATATTCCACCTAAAAAAGTTCCATTAAAAAATGAGATTTATCTATATCTTGAGTTATTTTAAATTTTTTGAATTTTAGGTTTTTGGATATTTTCTTTTGGAGCCTCTCTTAGGAGATGTCCCAGATCCACCTGTAGAAGTATTCAATTTTTCACTTTTATATATATATATATATATATATATATATATTTTAAAAGTTATAATTTATAAATTGAAGTTTAAAAGTTATATTATAAATTGAGATCTTGATCTTATGGAGATAGGAACATCCACACCATTTCAACCATTTGAACAAGTTGTCTAACTTTTTTTTTAATATTATTGAAAATAAGTTTATATATACATGCATTTTCATCTGAAATTTTTTAATATATATATATATATATAACTGTACATGTATATTGTACAGTTTACTATTGGAGATGTTCCCATGGGGGAAGTTGTAGCAGGCGAGCAACAAATGGAGAGGGAACCTCATGAATTATTGCATGATTTTTTTTTATATTTTGTTTTTTACATGAAGTTCTATATATTCTCACTCATTTTTCAAACATCAAATTTTAATGTTTGTACGTGCATTGTGTACAGGTTCCCCATGCTTCGTAAGATAGCTCGCGGATTGAGACTCTGCTAGGAAAGACATTACAGCCATCTGTATTTGATGGATGATTTCTAGATTTGATTGAGATATATAGTCTTAAATTTACTTTTATATATATTATCTAGATGCAATCATATATATATATATATATAACTTGATACTTGATACTTGTGAGATCTACAATTTTTGGACACATTTTATGTGAACTACATTTGGATAGTTAAACTACTAGTAATGTTGTGATCTATAAATTACTGTTTTTCTTTTGAACTACATTTGGCATGTGAAGTAATGTTGTGTATAATTTGTTTTGTTTTTAAAACTTAAGTTTTGGATAGTTAAACTACTAGTAATGTTGTGATCTATAAATTAATGTTTTTCTTTTGAACTACATTTGGCATGTGAAGTAATGTTGTGTTATAATTTGTTTTGTTTTTAAAGGTTAAGTTTTTTATGGTTGAAGTACTTTTGGCATGTGAATGTGAAGTAATGTTGTGTTATAATTTGTTTGTTTTTTAAAACTTAAGTTTTGGATAGTTGAACTACTAGTAATGTTGCGATCTATAAATTAATGTTTTTCTTTTGAACTACATTTGGCATGTGAAGTAAAGTTGTGTTATAATTTGTTTTGATTTTAAAACTTAAGTTTTGGATGGTTGAAATAAATTTGGCATGTGAAGTAATGATGTGATCTATAAATTTTTGTTAAATTAAAAGTTAAGTTTTGCATGGTTGATCTACATTTGGCATGTGAAATAATGTTAAATGTTTTTAATGGATAGTTGAACTACAATTGGCATAACATGTGAAGCAATGTTTTGATATAATCAAAAAGTTTTTAAAACTCAAGTTTTGGATGGTTGAAGTACATTTGGCATGTGAAGTAATGTTGTGATCTATAATTTTTTGTTAAATTAAAACTTTTAAGTTTTGGATGGTTAATCTACATTTGGCATGTGATATAATGTTAAATGTTTTTATTGGATAGTTGAACTACAATTGGCATGGCATGTGAAGTGATGTTGTGATATAATAATAAAAAAAATTAAAACTCAAGTTTTGGATGGTTGAAGTACATTTGGCATGTGAATTAATGTTGTGAAGTACAATACATATTGATATATATATATATATATATATATATATCATAAGATTCTAGGTCTTGTTAGATGTGTTGAAAAAAATCATAAAATTTTAAAAATGCAATCTATAATTTACATATATGTCCATTATTTTTCATCAATGCACATATAAAAGTTATATGAATTTAGTTAATTGCTTGAACTAGAACATATATATCCAATACTTCAATATTTTTCATCAAAGATGAATTATAATTAAGCTATTTTTCAGTTAATTTCCTAGAACATACGAACATTGGACAGACAAATTTTGTACTAGATTTTCTATCAGGAATAGAGATGTGGGTCAAATCCCACCAAAATTTGGAGAAGTGCTCCGAGTCTCTTGTCTGAAAGGAATCTTCGTACAAAACTATACTGTGGATGATTTATTTACATTACATAATTTTCATCATGAAAAGGCTCAACCAATAGGAGTTTTCATCATGTGGGAAAATGTTTGGAACACTTGATTGTAATCAAGTAATCTTAAGATTGCTTTTGATCTCTACATACTCTTGTTTGAGTGAAAAAATTTCCAATGGGAAGAACATAGCTTTTCAATCCAACTAACCATATCAATTGAGCTCTATTTGAAAAAAGAGTAAAGAAAAGCTAACATGCCAACAAAATAACATTATTGGTTGTCATTTTTTATTGGAATAGCTAAATCATATTAGGGATTCTCCATCCAAAACAATTTCAATGAAGAGAATAATAAGAATCCAAAAGTTTCCAAAAAGAATTATTGCCTCTTTATTCTTTTTAAGAATAATTTAAGAATTCTTTTTAGAAACTTTTGGATTTTTATTATTCTCTTCATTGAAATTGTTTTTGGATGGAGAATCCTTAATATGATTTAGCTATTCCAATAAAAAATAACAAACAAAGATGTTATTTTGTTGTCTTTTTGGGTTTTTTTTAATTTTTTTTCAAATAGAGCTCAATTGATATGGTTAGTTGGATTGAAAAGCTATGTTCTTCCCATTGGAAATTTTTTCACTCAAACAAGAGTATGTAGAGATAAAAAACAATCTTAAGATTACTTTCAAGTACAATCAAGTGTTCCAAACATTTTCCCACATGACAAAAACTCCTATTGGTTGAGCCTTTTCTGACCTTTTCCATTTCACTAGATACCTTCATTGACCTCTAAAAAGTAGTTGATGGGTTATATGTTCTGCCTCTTTCCCATATAAATCCCTTTAATTTTGATTGGAAATATAAGAAGTAGATATATGTTTGTTGAATTGGGGTCAATGTCATTAATGCACTCAACTAGGTAGCCTTGTTGATTTATAAATTGGTAAATTGATGACATTAGTAATCACCTAAATCTACACTTTGGATGAGTCACTTTGTCAAAAGAAGATTGCCTTGAGTTATTATATGGAGAATAAATTTAACCTTTCTATCCTGTGAATAAGATTCTATTTCAGATTTTTCCTTTTTGAATTTTATTCAACTAGTGAAATGCTTATGCAAGTTTTTAAAACTCAAGTTTTGTATGGTTGAAGTACATTTGGCATGTGAAGTAATGTTTTGAAGTATAATACATATTGTTGTATATATATAAACAATCATAAGATTCTAGGTCTTGTTAGATGTGTTGAAAACAATCATAAAATTTTAAAAATTCAATCTATAATGTACATATATGTCCATTATTTTTCATCAATGCACATGTATAGAAAAGCTACTTTCAGTTAATTCCATTCTAGAACATATATATCCGTACAACATTTTTGATCAATGCACGTAGAAAATCTATTTGAATAGTTAATTGCTTTCTAGAACATATATATCCAGTACTTCAACATTTTTCATCAATGTCAATAGAATTAAGTTAATTTTCATCAATGGCCATAGAATTTAGCTACTTTCAGTTAATTTCATTCTAGAACATATATATTCAGTACGTGAAACATTTTTCATCAATGCACATGGGAAAACTACTTGAACAATTAATTGCATTCTAGAACACACACACACACACACACATATATCAGTAAAAATTTTTCATCATTGCCTTCAGAAGAATTGCTTTCGATTAATTTCCTAGAACATTTCCAACCATTGAATGACAAATTTTGTACTAGATTTTCTATCGGGGAGATAAATTTGTGGGTTAATCCTGGAAATGTCGGAAAGTACTCAGGAGTCTCTTATCTGAGATCTTCACTAAAAACTATATTGTTGATGATTTGTTTACATTCTATACTTTTTATAGAAAATACAGAAAAAGCTGATTTAGATTAATATCATGTATATTTAGTACGTGAAACATTTTTCATCAATGCACATATAGTAAACTACTTGAACAGTTAATTTCATTCTAGAACACACACACACACACACATATCCAATACATGCAACATTTTTCATCAATGCATGTATAGAAAAGCTACTTTTAGCTAATCCTAGTGTGCATGTACCAAAACAATTTGTACATGTGCAAACACTTGCACAAATAACATAACAAGGCAACTCAATTTTTAGTTGACTTCTAGAAGTTCTAAAACATAATCCAAAGAGAATAATTTGTTGGGAAGTTCAATCAAAAAAACTCTAATGGAATGCAATCTTCAATGATCCGTTCATGATCGGATTTTGACAATCTCCATTTCTTAATTTTTGTTTTTTTCTTTGATTGAACCTCTATCAACATTATGCGTGCTACACACACCAACTGACTTTGATGACAACTTATGACATCAGGTTCATAGTCTTCAAAGTAAACAAAATCCCCACTTTGATTAGTTTGTCTATAAATATATCCTTTTAGTATAATCGATCCTCTTTCATATGGAAACCCATGATCATTATAGTTTTGTAATAATTTCATTTTTTGTTCAGTGCAATGCATCAAATAATACTTCACATTTTCATCATTGTCAGCAGGTGAAATTACAACAAAAACATCTCCTGCACAATAAAACAAACTTAACAAACTTATGTAGCTAAATTTATTTCTAGATCTTTATCATTTGAAAGCAATTCAAATGTTACATTTTCTAGCAAGATCAGAAACTTGATCACCATCGGATGATATTGTAGTCTCCTCTAATTGCATTTCTTCAAACATTGCAACAAACATTTTTCCCTTTGTATTTAGCTCTATATGTTTCCAATCTTTTACGTACCTTTTGTTTTCACAAACGTCATTGGATTTTGTGTTGTCTATGCAAACATGAAAAAAATAAGAATATTTTCTTTTATCCAATGCACACACATTTGTGGACAACTTTGGTTTAATTGAATGCAATTTTCGAGTCCCTTTTATTGTTTCAACATCATTTCCAATTGATATATCTACTTCTTCAATCCCAATGTGCCCAAAAAGACCTTTATATGGAAAATTCAAAGAATAATGCAAATAGGATATCAAAATACAATAAAATATAATCAATCAGAGATAATCAAATTGTGATAAATGTACACTGTTTAAAATTAGATATCCAATAAAAATTAAAATGAATGTACCTTTGCACTTCCCTTGATCTGTTAGTCTCATGGCTTAGAGCAGCGATGCACCATTGAACAACTTCTTTAGTGTCCACAAGTCAGACTGCAGAGAGTTTCATTTGGTATCTTCAAAGTGCTCATTTTATGCATGTCCTTGCACAGCCATGTTCTCCTTTTCAATGAACAGTCTCGAAGAAATTCCAACAATGTTTAATGCATGTTTTCTTATGAAGACAACACAACCAAAAGAGTGCTTGTGCAGATTTGAATTGACCTGCACATCCATCTGACCATATCCAATGTTCATTGAATGTTATTCCCTGACTTTTCAAGGAATCATAAATCTCTCCAAAACAATGTTGTACAAAATATGTATCATGTGTATGATCATCACTGATATAAAAGTGATATCCTTTAATAACATGTTGATTTTCACTGGTGCTTTCTATATTATCGATGTTTTGTTCAGCATGTCTATGTAGAATATGGACAAGCATGGAGACTTGGTCAGAATGATAGTATTCACTCTGAATTTCTTTTTGTGGAACAAATGTGTAGTTTTCTGAAAAATCAATTACTGACAAAATGGTCCCTGGTGGAAAAACTTCACGGGATTTTTTGAATTGCAAGTCTTGCCATCGAGCTCTATGGGAGTGTTTGGTGTATTTATAAATTTCTTCCTCAAACTTTCTCAAAAATTCTATCACAAAAAATTATTATTCCCATAATTCAATTCTTTTAGCACTATTTTCACCTTGAATCGATGTATGGATATATTCATATCTCTTCCATTTCACTTTCATGTTGGACAATGATTGATCATTTATATCAATATGATATTTGTTTTGAAATTTAGTCAAATTTCCACAATAATCACATTTTTTACCACCAACACATTTCTTTTCGTAAAATATATCATCACCTTCTCTTTCACAGAGAATTTGAGATATGAAAACACCTATAGTGGAAGGAGGAGGTGAATCGTTCCAAATTTTTCTACCAAAATTAAGGAATGTGTTATAATATAACTCAAATTCCACATGATAATGACAACAACAAGTGTCACGTACAATGATAGGTTTTATATTCCATGGTTTTTGTGGAACAAAAGAACTGAATGACACATGAATTTCACAATTCTCTTCTTTGAACTTGTTGAACAACTCTATCTGAGTGGTTTCCAAGAAATGTTTTTTATTTTCTTCATACTGTTTTCGTGTTATTCTTCTTCGTATCACATCCCTTGCATTTGGTGAAACACGTGAATTTTTCTTCCAATATTCATATATTATTTTTTTAACATGTTCTCCAAGTCTATATTTGTATGGTTTCCTACAAATAGCTCTCCAACAAGCGAGTTCATCATTTACATATTTTTGCAACCGAAATTTCTGATGTTTGTGAAATTTTTTTGTAAGGTTCCTAATGCTCGTGCCATAGATTCTACCAAGTGATTCTCTTTAGTACTTGATGAAACCACTGCCATATGTATTTCTCTACATAAAACTGAAACATTTTTCTCTCTAGATCTTCTAATTGAATTTATAGCACTATTTGTATTTTGTATCACATTTTCCTTCATTTTTTTCTCTTTGGTTGATTTTCGAATACCCAATAAAGTCGTAGCTTCTTTTAATTTCCTTAATGATAGGAGACCTTTCAACATTTGGGCTTGAACTATCACATGTTCATTTATGAAGTACGTATTAAAATTGCGGCTAACATGATATCGTATATAATGGTCAACGTTTTTGTCTCCATATGTGTGAGTGTCATTATTTTCCAACATCTCATCATCGAAATTGATTTCATCTATATATATTCGAATGAATAATACATAATAAATTTACATATTCAATAAATAACTAAATTAATAAATATATGTATAATTTCAATAATACGTGCATGTTTTCAACATATATATATATATATATATATATATATATATATATACCTTGTGATTGAATTTCTTCACTTGAATTTCTTTTAACATTTTCACCATCTCCAGGTTCAATATCTCTTTCAATTTCTCTTTCAAATTTTTGTATCTCATCAACAAAGTTTTGAGAAATATCTCTCTCTATTTACATTGCAAAATATTTTTCAAATTAGTTTATCATATAAAAATTAAGCTTCACATTTTACAGTAGGAAAATTTTAAATATATCAAAATCATAATATTTACATTTACATACATGCTTCAACTTCTAGTTGAGGTTGATTTTCCCCTTCAATATTCGAGAGTGCTTCTATATTTCTTTTGTGAGATTGTCTCGTCTCTTCTCTATGTTCCTCAGGGTCTCTTTTTCAATCATATTTTCTCGTACAATTCCTTCCATTTCCCATGATAATAGACTATGAATTTCAAAAAAATTCCTGCAAAAACTTAGACAAAAACACAATTAAAAAAAACATCACAAAAGATTTAATTTTATTAAAACTCATTTTAAAAAATTTGGAAAAAGTACATACTCCAATCCAAAACACTTACTTTAAAAAATTCGAGAAAAAAATGTCTTATAAAAATGAAATGAAGCTCAAAATATTTCCTTCCAAGTCCTACAAAAAAATTTCATTTAAAAATTTAGACAAAAACTCATTTTAAAAAATCATTATAAAAGATGTAATTCAACCCAAAACACGTACTCTAAAAAAATGTCACTTCAAAAAATGTCTCCAAAGAATGTCCATTGAAAATTAATTCCAACTTCTTAAAAAATGCCACTTTAAAAAATACTTCAAAAAATATCACTTTAAAAAATACTTCCAAAAAATGTCCAAAAAATGTTCTTTCGAAATTAAGCCCAAATAGATACCTTCAAAAAAAATGAAAATTAAGCCCAAATCCATAATTTAAAAAAAAATGAAGCCCAAATCCATACTTAAAAAAAAATGAATCCCAAAAAACATCTAAAAAATATATCACATACCTCTAAGAAATGTCCTTTGAATGTACCTCCAAGAAAAGTCCTTAAACCAAAAACAATATTTTGCAAAAATGTTCTTTTAATGTACTTCCAAGAAAATTCCTTAAACCCAAAACAATTCTTCGCAAAATCAGATGAAGGCCTTTGTAAAATTAGAGCAAATGTGCAAAAATATGCAAAAATAATGAACGATTTCGCGGCAATTTATATTGCCGCGAAATTTTTTTTTGGAGGGGTTCTGTGGTATTTTCCAGCCGACGGAAAATTGGGTGAAAGTTTCGCTGAAATTTTGCATAAAAGTTCGACCGATATTTTATGTCGTTAGACTTAACGGGTCATCGGCGTAAAAAAAAAATTCGGCTGAACTGTTTTTAAGAGTTCGGCCGAACTAACGCGTCAGCAATTACATAGGCCTAAGATCTAAATACGTATCTACAACTTTAGACTGATTAAACTCCATGAAACATTCTGAATTAACTATCAGAACCAAGACAAGTATTTTCAGAATTTAATCTACTTTTAGGAAATATAACTTTTATGGAATTTCATAAATATTTACTAGTTTTAATTAATTTTGTAATAAAATGGGTAGAAACAATTTCTGAAGGTCATTATGATTCAGTGAAATCATAATTTTGTATCTTCCAAAATACATTGTAAAAAAAATTGAAAAAATTATGGTGCATTACATTGGCCCGTAGTCTCTAAAGGGTATTTTTTAGATTTTTAGTTTATAACTTATATGTTAAGAAATTTCTTGCGTCATGAAACATATTCAAAATATGCAGTTTTTTCATATTGGACCAGTTCAAAAAATTCTAGTAATTATGATATGCATATGTTGGCTTCGTAAATATGAAGAAACCGAAGTAGACTCTATTTAGATTGTTGTAACACATTTTGTTTTTCAAAAACACAAAGTTGCAAAGAATACGACATTGCGTATTAACATGATTTCTTAGGAAACATTTGATTGCTAAAAAACACACACTCAAAGAAACACTAAGTTGACATATTAAATATGTATAAAAAAATTCCAAAAAATAAGTAATAGAAATCTAATAAAATTTCTGACAACTTTTATTTTTATCGCAAAATGAAATTCTAAACAAAAAAAATTGTTTTAGCGTGCAGAAAGTTGAAGAACAGAAAAAAATGAAAGTTTTTTCTCAAAAAAGGGCAAAAAGTGTAACCCAATTTCACATTTACATTCCACATCAACAATGGAATGTTCCACTCTTCAGGACTATTTTCCTTATTTCCTTCCTCAACCTACTCACGAAATATGACATCTTAATGTGCAAATACTTTATGAGTCAAAGTATTAAACAACTTATAAGCTTATGATCTAACTTATTTCTATCTTCCTTGGGAATATGCGCAAACAATTTTGACCAAAAAACATTTAAATGACTCAGTTTTGGCTTATATCCATAAAGTGTTCAAAAGAAGTTTTAAAATTAATACATTTAGTTGGACTAATATTTTTTTAGTAAACTGTATTGTTGTTTCCTTCAACCCAAAAGCCATTGGATGGACCCTTACCTTGAAGCATACATCTTGCACACTCAACCAGGGTTCTACTCTTTCGTTCTCCAACTTCATTTTAGTGAGGAGTGTGAGGTACTATGAGTTGTTTTATAATCCCATGATCTCTGCAAAAATTCATGAAATCTCCCAAATTGTATTCTCTCCCTTGATCTAAGTGGAGAATCTAGATGAATTTCCTTGTTTTCTTCTCCACTATATTCTGAAATACTTTAAAGCATTGAAATTTCCGTCTCTTCTTGTTTTTAAAGTATATAAAAAATAATGTAGTGAAATCATCAGTAAAAAGTAAAAAATAATATGCACCACCTAGCGACCTAGTCTGCATAGGTCTGCATATATTAGTATGCACAAGTTCCAGAATATCTCTTTTCTTCCTATCATCATTCAAATGAAAATTTTCCCTATGCATTTTCACTGATGCACATCCATCATAATCTAAATGAACATTATGAAAAACGGGAAGTCCATCAAACATACCTTTCCTTTGAAGCATCATTAGATCTTGTAGGTTAATATGACCAAATCTCTGATTGCAAAGATTCACAGCTGTCAATCTTGTTGAAACCAGAGCTTGGTGTGGCATTCTCTTGACATTCAATATATATCGGCTGCCCCCATGCACTGTTGATGCAACTAGTTCCTTATTTTTTTCCTTTATGACACAATATGTTTTGAAGAATTCAACTTGCAGGTTCAGATCTGTTATCATTGGAGAGAGATTTAGTTCTTCTTGATCCTGTGTACATACATTACATTTTTAATATGTCTGATATCATCGCAAGCCATCAGCACTGGAATATCATCGTACCCCTTAATCTCATAACCTATGTAAATAACCCAGATAAATTTTAGCTCCACATGCAGTTTCTACAAAAAAATCAAACCAACTTCTATGACGTGTCATATGTGAAGATGCCCCTAAATCAACGTACCATAGTTTGGCTGGATCATCCTCAGAAGCTAAAGGAGCGCATCATTTACATACAATCAATAATCATGATTGTTAACTTCATCGCCAAAGTGTCTGTGTTCTTTCTATGTTTATTTTTAGCCACATATTTTTGTCTCTCAAAACAAAACATAGCTATATGACTTTTTTTCCCACAGTAAAAAAATTAATGCTAGAAAATTTACTACTGTTACTTACAGACATACCTCTGAATGGTCTGTTTTGAAAACCGCCACCACCTTTCTGTCCCTATGGCTACCTCCATTTGTATGGCTTATTCTTCACCATCAGAGCAAGATCGACACTTTGTGGTCTCAAATTATGCTTCCACTCTTATTCCTGTAACAGGATTCCTATCAGCTCTTCGAATGTAGGGGCTTTATCCCATGCAAAAAAGTCTATGATGAAGATCTAGTATTCATTTGTCATCTCGTTCAAATTAATTGTGACAAAATCACAATCAGAGACCTTCTCCCTGACGTCACCCAATTTTTCCTTCAATTCCTTGAACCTTGCAATGAATCCATCAGCAGATTCATTCTCCTCCATCCTTATGGAAATCAACTTTCCTTTGAGTGACAACATGTGATGCATGTTCTATGTCTGGTATAGATTCTTGAGTGTCATCTAGATCTCATTGGATGATTTAACGTCTCTGATATGTGGGATAATATTGTCTTTAATAGACATCCTCAATAAAAAAAAATTCCTTGTTCTCCCTTTTATCCCAATATTGTATGAGTGTAGCTACACTTGTTGCATTGTTCGACTTCTTCTCATAACCACCAACGATCGACCATGCACTCACTCCCTCAGGCCATGTGTGTAGCTTGAATTTCCAATGGGTATAATTGGTCCCATCGAGTTTGCTAGTTTTGTTGAGATAATTTTTTGTAAAATTTTTCATTTTGGACTAATCATATTCCAAATCCATCGATCTTTAGTCGATTCTAAACAAGTGAACAATTACAAGCTACAAAAAATCTTCATCACATACCAAAAAGTGATCATAGATTTGTTGTCGGTCTGGCACTATCTCTATATCCACAACACATATTTTCCACCGATATGAAAAAATTGGTGACTTCTACTAAGATCTGCCACCAATCTGGCAAAATCTCATGCACGTAGCCATAAAGATAGGTCAGCACTCCTATCAAATAAAAACCCGCGATGTTCAAATTTTCAATCAGGGAACCGCTACCAAAGCACGAATGACCCCAAATAATGCACTGATACATACTGATAAACGCTTTTGTAACTCCCAAAAATGTGTTGATCAGTGCTGTTGTGTCTTCGAAAAACACGATGATCTGATTTGTGCTCAGTAAACTGAGACTTGAGAGAAACCAAGTTCCTCTTGTGAGTAAGGTGTTTCTGCAAACCACATATACTCCATTGAGAGCACTCAGGATATTATGTGCACTGTATCCATGAAGGTTGTGTAGCCACTAAGGATTTGTAGGTGAATCAAAATCAATGATAAAAACTGGGAAGGAAAGAAATGAATTGGATAACAAGCATCTCACAGGTGAGCAATGCACCTGGAGACTGCAGATACTAGAGCGTACACTCTACATTGAATTAATTAAGGATACATCAATAAATACATCTCAAAATAATAGGGACCTGGGAACAAACTCCTACAACCTAAAAACTAATCCTAACTTAAGGAGTTATGTTACAACCATGTAATCATTTCTCCATTAATATAATATTAATTATTTTCAACTTTCTTATGTTGTATAAAGCATAATGAAAGCTTCATCCACACTCCACACACTAATCACTCAATAGAAGAAACTTCATTTTTTTAAATTTACCGCCCAATGTTAAAAATGATGAATTTGTGTCCAATACAAAAATAATCTTTACATCGTAAATAAAAAACACTTTTTATTAAAAATAATAAAAAATATATAATTTAAATTACAAATTGTGTATAATAAATAAAATTTTAAATAAAAAATAAAATAAATATAAATATAAATAAAACAATAACAAATAAATTAACAATTATTTTTAAATAAATTAAATTTAAATGAAATTACCTTTCCATCAATTACACTTTCAGTTTTCCATTACTTAAAAAACAAAGCAAAATTCCACTTTCAATTTTCCGTTTCTAGAAAGGCTAGACATTGAGATTGTCATAGAGTAGGTAAATCAGTTACGGAACAAAATCCTGCTTACAGCTAAAAAAGAGTTGAAAATTATTTAACACAAATCCATAACAACTGAAAAACGCTTGAAAACAATCCGATCTAAAATTGATCTGAAATTTAACCAAAACTATCAAGATAAGGACGAAACTAATGGAGGTAAGTATGTTTTTCAGAATACTTTATTGTCTGGCTTTATAGTCTCGATTTGTCATTTCTTCATAGTGAAAAACTATGGCAGGGTTTTAGTATTGTTCGTATCTTAGTAGTTGGTACTGTGGTTTTCGACGCTTTGTATGTTTTGGAACTTGGTGGATGTCGGGTTTTGGATGCTTTGTATGTTTTGGAACTTGCTGGATGTCGGGTTTACAGGTAATGAGTAAACATTTGGAGAGTTGATCTAACATGTACAGACTCCTCTATCTCGCTGCTATGGGACGCCTAGAATATTTCAAATGCTGAACGACTACGCCTAGTTATTTCTATTGAACAGACTTTGAGCATTTACATAACGGAATTTCTATTGTATTTTAGTTTGTAATGGGTTCACAATTTATTAATCTAAGTTTTTGGATTTTTAATTTATTATTCTTATCTTTTCGATTTGTTTTTGGCATGGATAAGGCTTTTGTTTAATGGTTATAGTTGTTTTAAATAATTCTTGAATATGGAGATGTAGAGGAAGCACAATGAGAACATTATTAGGCCGTTTTCCACTTCTCTCGTTTCTTTGACGTATGGAAGAAGCACAATGAAAGTATTTTTTCTACTTCCATACTTCTTGCATTTCTTTGAAAGAGTGTGGGAAATGGGTGTGAAGAGACATAAACATAAAAAAAAGATTGAAACCCTTTATCTTTCCAACATAAGGTGACAATTTAAATATTACCCAATATGAAAAAAAAAATTAAGAGAGAAATTCCAATGTTATCTAAGAAGAAGAACTCGCAATTGGGATGCATTTTCTTTTGTCCACATGATGGAAAATGTTTACTATGAGATAATGTAATTATTAATAATATGAGATAATATAGTTAATAGAAATTCAAATAGTAAAAATAATATAATATTAGGTTTAATTAGAAAATTAGTTTAATCAAAAAGTTATTTTGAGATTTTGGTATGATAATTTGAAGCTTCGTTAAATAAATTTAGAATTAGATTTTTGTAAATGTAAATTTAACTAGTTATTAATTTATTGTTATTTGAATATAAAATTTTATTATACATTTACTAATTATTAAATTTTATTGAAAAAGTGATTCCATATATCATAAATTTGAGGGCTATAAATTTGCAATTTTTATATATCATAGATTATGTTTAAATGTTTTTTTTTTTATAATTCATAGTTTAACTTTGTCAGAGTTCTAGTTAAATAGCTTATTTCATCTTTATTTAATATTAATGTTATGATTTTTTTTGTTGAAGAATATGTTGTAACATCATGCAAAGAAAGTTTATGTTTCTTGTTTTCTTGCAAAACCAATTTCATTCTCATTATGGATGCAACCACTAATTGGAAAAACTTCTATTACTTAAATTTTTGTTCCAAGAAGTTGTTAAATATCATGACTATATGTAAAATACAAAAGTAATGGTTGCATTCGAAATGATAAAAATGATTTTCGATGAATTATAAATTATTTATAATAATCACACTGAATTTAGGCTTCTACGTGTATGCTAAGAAATCCTTAGGTGATAATCATGTGGCATCATGTTAAATAAGGAAGTTGATGTAGATACTGATACTTGTCTAATGAATAAACCTATTCCACAAATTATCTCTCATATGATTATCACCAAAATACGTCTATCCACAAATTGTTTTTGTGTGATTATCACCAAAATATTTATTAACTTACAATAATTAAATTTTTAAATATATATATATATATGGTAATGATTTATAAATAAATTGAACATTATTAAAATTTAAATGAAATTTCCTTTTTAAAGGACAATAAAATAAATAAATTACACTTTGTATTGTCCATATTGCTGAAAAAGGTCAAGCATTGAGATTGAGATTCTAATAGAATAAACCAGTCCAATAATTGAGATTGAAATTCTAATAGAGTAAACAAGTCCCATAATAGAAAAAATGTTGGTTAAAAAAAAATAAAGTAAAAAGATGTTTAACACAGTCTATAACCACCAAAAATGCTTGAAACATTAAAAATATACTAATTATCAGACTCAAAATTTGACTAAAACAATCCAGTTAAGTACGAAACGAATGGAGGTAAGTATGCTTCTCGAAATAATTTCTAGTCTGGATGTTGTCAAAATTTATAGTCTCCCTCTTAATTTTAATGGGACTGACCAACTATGGAAAGTTTAGAGAGTACAAATCTGAAGTAAGCAACTAGCCAAGTAACCCCAGTTTCCGTTATCACATATAAATTATGGTCGATGAATGATGAGATGATAATCTACATTTTGCCGAAGTAACCCCAGTTTCTGCTATCACAAATTATGGTCCATGAAGTATGAGATGATAATCTACATTCAAAGGTTTGATAGGGATGACGTGATTTGATTTGAATGTCAAACCCTAAAATGTAGACTATCCGCACGTTGTCCTTGTTGGAGTCATCTTGAGTGGGAGAAAGAGTAGAAGAAACGTTGTGTAGATGCCTGTGCGGAGTAAGGAACAAAAACCGTTGCACGCCCACACCGCACTTTTGCATAACGATGCCATGCCCTAACCAAACCAAACCTTGCACATGAAAAGCATTTCCTTGTAAGTAAATACAATGGAAACCAACAACAATTGCAATTGCTAAAAAAAATTCAAGAATAAAATTTCCAAGTTCAAATCTATCCATTCGTTACGTTTATTAACAATAAATTTTGGACTTAAGAGTTAAGATTTTATGATTATTTTGGCCCGAGTTGAATCATGAAAAATGTGTCTTCTACCAAAGTATTTGTCATTTGTTGAGATTAATTTTTTAAAGTGTTTGTATATATTTTTTAAATTAATACACTTTTTTGCTTCAAATAAAAAATCATAAATGGATAACATTATAAAACAAAAAAAAGTCTTGCTGTCTTGCATATTAAATTTTGGAAAGTTGTTTAAGATTTTTTATAGATTTTTTTATAAACAATGTAATAAAAAATAAGTATTTATATGGTTTGGAGAAACATTTCTTTGTGCTTCTTATGCCCATTCCTCACAATATACCAACAATACTTTCTCTATGTATCAACATTATGGAATTCTCTTTCCACCCCCTCATTTCTTCTTCTACACTTCCACCCTCTTTGCACAATGTATGAACTTTATGGACCCCTCTTCCACCCTCTTTATCCTCTACATCTCCACGCTCTCCACAATGTATTGACTTTTGGAACTCCCTCAATTATGGTACCAATGGAAAAATTAGTGAGAGTGTGAGTTTTAGAGAACTCACCCACGAATGACTACTCACAAAATAAACCCTATTTTTATTTTAAAATGATTTGTCAGGAACTTACAAATAGAAAAAATAAATCACCCTCCAGAATTGTGTTACCAATTGAATGATCACTTATAAAATTAACCTTATTTTTCTGTTAGAATGATTTGTTAGACACTCACAAATACAAAAAATAAATCACCCTCCACTAGCATCAAGGCTATCACCCAATGGAAAGTTAGAGATAATATTTTCAATCTAAATCAGAAAATAACCAATAAAAAATTATAAATAATATTTGCAATCTAAAACTTTTTCAGAAGACTTTGGTTAAAATTGCAGAATTTCACTAAAATAATGAGCTTTAACCTCAACATGAGTGCCATAGTCTCACATTAACTAGAAAATAAATCATATATAACATGACTTTATATATATATATATAAGTAAGAGCAATATTACAAGATTTTACTTATAAATAATAAAATATTTAATGAATTAATTTTAAGTAATATTTAAAATTATTTCATTTTTGTTAAAATAAATATATATTAACGTTGAGCTTTAAATATATTTTTAGTAATAACAAGAAGTTATTTCGTTAAAATTCACCAATATAATTTTGGAGGTGAATAAATTCATTTAAATATTAGTCATTAAATACCAACAAATTGATTATTTGATCAGTGGTAATTATCCTCGTTATCAAGGAATTAACATTTATTTTTACACATAAATACACTAGCGTTTTTCTTTTTTAAATTGGATTAATTTGAAAACAAAGAAAAATACACATTGTGCCAGCATTCTAACCTCAATTCATTTAGCAATTTTTTTTTTCCCTTTTTATTTCTTCATTCCTTCCTTCCTTCATTAATTCTATGCATTCAAATTCCATATTTCCTTGAACTCTATATATATATTAAGAAAATTCATTCAAAATTTCCCAATCAACCTCGAAAATTTACAAACTTTCTTTGCCTAGCAACATCCGATCTTGTTATGCTAATTCAGATGCTAGTGTTAATTTCACCTTTTCAAACTTGGATTTCTTTCTGTTAGGCTCTTTCAAATTTTTTACCTGTCGTGATGGTTTCCTTCTTCTACTGCATTTTTCCCTTATTGCTTTATAGACCTTTGCAATTAAATGAAAAAGAAGGAATAAATAAAATTTTGAAATGTCTTAACTTAGGCCGTTCAAAATTTTGAAATTTTGGAATAGTGAATTCCATGATGTTGACATTCTCTCTAAACTTCCTGGATTGTTTTTAGAGTTCGTTTTGTATGCATAGATTGGCATCCTTATTTGCTTAAATTTTGTCCCTTTTTGCATTATTCATGTGTGGTATGTGGGGAAATTCCTACTTTTCATGTTTAATATCATTCTTTCAGGGATTTTAATACTTGTTTAAATATATTTTTGTTTAATTGGACCTTATAGCTTAGCAAGGAACCATGCGTTTTCCATTCCGTACATGTAAACGTAAAGGTCATAGGATCCCGATCGCTAATATGCTTATATTTAAAAAAAATATATCATTTTTTCTATTAATTTCATAATTTTTTAAATCATTAATTCCCTAAATTATTAATTATAAGGGATTTAAGATTTTATAATCAAGATGAGTATCAATTTTATGTTCACTCCGAATATAATTGATTTCACTAATCATTCCTCTCTACATTTTCGCCTTTTCTTCCAGTCCTTTTTTTTCATTTCATAATTTCTAATTAAGCTTAATCACTAGCCACATCCTATGTTATGCGAAATATTATGCGAAATATTAGTTTTTTTTCAATGTATTTATGGAATTCACTTTTGCAACTAATTTCCTCTTCCTTTTTGCAAGGGCATAAACTTGTTTGACATCTTTTAATTTTTTTAGTTTTTTATGATGTTTTTCTCTCCACACTATTATTATAGCTCTAGGCTTAGGTTTTTTTTTTTTTTTGAATTTCTTACCTCAAAACCATTCATAAATTATTCTCTTTTAAATAAATGTCTCTATACTCCTCCCCACCATAGTTTCTTCCAACTCTAGTGCCAGCATGTATAATACTATAAAAAGGTTATACAACATTTAACTAATGTCATAGATTCATTAAAGAAGAAAACAATGAAAGCTTTCTATACAAAATATTTAGTAGAAAATAACAATTAAAGTTATGCACTCTATTAATTAATGGAAATGGAGAAAATTGCCTAGACCTTTCTCCTTTATTACAACTATAGATGCGTTCCCTCAACTTGTATTAACTATAATATGACACTCCCATAACAAAGAATAGTTTGTGAGAGAGAAAGATGATTTCTTTTGATAGGTGATAAATTTACAAATTTTCTTCAAAATATAAAAAAAATATTATTGTAACAATAGTTGATTTATTTATTAGTGTTTTATAAGGTTACTAAACCTTTTTATCTTTAAACTACCATGAATATTTCGTTAGCTCATCACAACCGATCTGAAAAGTTACTTAAATTTTTGTTATGAAGGTTGATTTTCCTTAGATTTGAAATTTTTTAATTATTAGTTTTCTGATCAAATGTGAAAATTTTCAAATATAGAGAATAATCACACACCATCCACAAAAAAATATAAAGTTATCCCTAGGAAAACCATTACGGGAGAAAACCCATGAATAATGTGAGATTTCTCTACTCTCTTTTCTCTAGTATGGAAATATTCAAATGAAAAGAATCATGTTCGTATTATGAAATCAACTCAGAGATCGTGGGCTCCAATGTTATTATATAATCTGACTGTTATTTTTTTCTTATCTCCAACTTACGATTCCTAGTTTTCCTACTCATGCATGGAACACATACTATGAGATAGGATCGAGCCCCCACTGCTCTTAGCAATCTAATATTTCAGAGAGCCCAATAGCCATATAGGGTTATGGTTTTTAATTCCTCAACAATTAATTTGATAAGGTTTTAGACTGTGTATAATATTCTTAAGATTCCTCATGTGTCTATCCTAAAATGTGTGAATGATGGGACATAACATGTCATTCAATCATATTATGATTGTCTATAATGTAGCTCAACTTCTAGGAGGCATACTGTAATATCCCGACAATCAAAATTTTAAATAAAACAACACATCTAGGTATTTCATATAAAAACACAGAACACAACAGATATAAGAAATTGAAGCCCACTTGTGAATCCTGGATGGATCCACCACATAAACATCCCCACGGGGTTTTCGTCCTGGGATCACTAAAAGAACTGCCCAGGCCAGGTTCTCAACTGAAACATAATAAAATAGATAATCCAGAATGCCCTAAATGCCTAGCTTCTCTCCCCTTTTATAGGCTTGATGGGTCAATACCAACAAGAAATACCATGGGTCAATACCATGGGAAAATACCATCAAGAAATACCATCGGTCAATACCGTGGGTTAATACCATGGGTCAATTCTATCCATTTTGACGGGATCAAGAAATGGGATATTACAAATCCTCCCGCCCAAAGATTGCTTGTCATCAAGTGATCCACTTCTATCCACAACAGAAGCATTTACACATTGATACCAGAATCCCATACAATCTGATATGCCCTCCATTTTGAATGGTCCTGAATGGATCCTTCAATACCTGGATCCCAAACAATCCTTTGACCAATCCTTCATGGAATAAATTTACCTGGATCCCAATGCCACCTAAATCCTGGGACCTGTGGGTTATGGTACCATTTCAACCCTCCATCATTGTCCACACCAAAGGGCCCAAGCTGCAATATGCCCTCGACTGTGAGTATCCTCCAAAGAATCAACCTATCGATAGAATACCAACTCATAATCTCTCACCAATCCATACTTGGGGAGGGATGAATATCTGCAAATCTACTATGTTGATGTTGTTCGATGCTCAATTCATGCTTCTCTACTGGGTTACCCAACCTGATGCAGTTGGAGAATTCTTCCCTTCTCTTCCCAATGTATAAAGGTGAGTTGTTGGTGTTGCAAGCCTTATCTATGTATTCCTGTAGAGTGCTGCTATGGGACTCCCGATTGTACTCCTCATGCGGCCTTGTGAGGGACTTGAGTTTTTCCTCAATACTAGACAGCTTGGTCGATGATTTGGCACATTTCCCTATGAGTTCCTCAATTTTTCTGTTCTCCTGTAAGACAGTGTCTCGGACTATCCAGACTCTTTACTTCAACAACATAAGATCTGTCTTGAAATGTGTGATCCTCTCCTCAAAATGCATGATCCTCTCCTCATTTGATTCTCCTTGAGTGTATTCATACTGGACCTCTTCACATGTGAGGATGAGTTTTCCATCCTTTATGGTTGTCAAACATGGATGTACTGGTGGACTGTTGTCTATACCTGATTGCCCATACTCTTTATGGATGTCCTCCATTGTATTTATAGATTCAACTACCACATCATCAGGAGGAATTGCATCCTTCCTTTCATCATGTACTTTTTCAAGTTGACTGATCAACTTGTCCTGCAAGTTTCTCTGAAGAGCATGGTGTTGTTGTTCACCATTTGTATTTGACTGCTCAGATCCTTCATAGGTCCTCTCCTGAAAACCAGCGAACCCATCAATGGATGAATCCCCATGATCTGAAGAAGTCTTTAATTTTGCTATCCTTGTTTCCTCCTTATTATCTAGACATGAATGGTCAAATGCCCAAACTCCCTTGCATAA
Organism: Pinus albicaulis; assembly: GCA_034641835.2. Classification (NCBI taxonomy): domain Eukaryota; kingdom Viridiplantae; phylum Streptophyta; class Pinopsida; order Pinales; family Pinaceae; genus Pinus; species Pinus albicaulis. The sequence goes on from CM076584.1 coordinate 1,396,720,204, forward strand.
AAAGCATAAGCCTTTCCTCCTTAGTTCATTCTTGCTGTCTCCACAAATTTTTGTTAGTTCCTCCTTGCTTAACTTCTTTATAAGTAGTTTGATGCTATGTTTGATCAACCCCTCAGCTATTTCATAAGCAGCAGGTGATGCAATTAGCTCCTTCCTCCAAATGGCCAACAATTTGGATCTCAATTGTTCACAAATGTCCCTATCTTCTCCTAAGATCGGAGACATGATATTTTGCATGTATGTTTTGATGTAGTTTTGATGAGACATTGTAATTTCATTGCAGAAGTATTGGAACATCTGAAGGATTAAATCATCACACTCTAGATCCAGCATAAGCATACCAAATCTGAATTTCTCCATGCGTTCCAAAATTTTTCTCTTCTGGTAAAAAGTAAGAACGGTGGTGTTGTCCAACCCTTGGAGTGCTTCTACCATTATCTGAAAAGTCCTCCTCATGATGTCATCATTGTAGGGAAAAAGCGGTCCTATTAAGGCTATGATTTTACTAAGACAAGAAGCGACGGTGAGTCTAACATTTTCACAAGAATGCTCCAAGAATCTAGGTTGTATCAAAGCAAGCATGGATGGCTTCAAGGCCCATCTTGACCCTTCCCATTCTGATTTATCTATAAAGTTCAAAGTCGCATCTAATGTGTCTAGCTGTAGGAGAACATCTTTTGACTTTGTACCCTGCAATTTGGATCCATGTTCGAAGAGACACTTGCTTGTTACATCTTCCTTATGGATATCTTTTGACTGCTGAAGGATAACATGGACCTTTCGAGAGAAAGGCCTGTTTCTTTTCTCTTGCTTCTGATTTGTATGTTGTTGTCATCTTTGATCCACAGAAGTATTGTAGCCCAGAGAATTGACTGATATATCATTATGTTGATTCTTGTGGCATTTCCAAAAATAAAATGATGACATTGTGGTTTGGCATTAATGGTTCTCAATATTATTATTATTATTATTATTATTATTATTGCACTGCTCAAATTATGATTTTTAATATTTGGGCAGATTTAGAGCATGATACAGGTGCAGATGATAGAGCATGTGAATTAGATGATACAGATTTCTCAGCGGTGTTACAGAATGAAAATATTCTCGGTGGATGTAAATCAGCTTTCCAGTTGGCTCAATAACTTTGCTGCTGATTCAGGAACCTCCTGGCTTTTGGCAATTTCTCTGTCGTGATACAAATGTCAAATGAGGGGCTTCTTGGTGGTGATACAGAATTCTCGCCCTACCACTTTCAGTTCCAACTTTAAGTCAGATAATGTCACACAGGGAGAAAAGGCAAACGAAACTCTGCTGTGAACAGAATCTCAAAAATAGACAAACAACTATCTCCCCAGTAAAGAGATTGCATGCAAGGTAAGACTCAGAGGCTAGTATATTGCGATGTGTTTTCTAATTCCCTCTTGCATCACTAGATCACACATATCGGAATTTGTACAATCCAACAAAGTCGTTGTCTCTGCAACATGTTATCATACAACCGTCCCAAGTACCTCCATGCAGGATAATACATGCACCACTGGTGGAGATTTTCTTTTGCATCTTCAGGAACAGATTTTAGTAGCTGAAACCGTTATAGGCCATAATACCTTTACAGCATTGTGAACCAAAGCTGTCACCAAACACTTCATCGTTAATGGAGATCCATAACAATGATGTCAGTGCCTTTGAACCATGGAGCAAGTGTAATGTGCCAGGCCAACGGTTGACCCAAATTTCCGTCCAGGTACTCAAGACAACCCACGATTTTTGCCTTCGACGGATTCCGTGTTAAAGCAACGACTCTATTTGAACTGCTGAGATAGAGTGTAGTAGGTTTGTTCCCTTGTCCAATCCGCTACCAATGCAATGGTCCTTCAGCTTAGTTCTGCACAGTGAATCAAGTCGTTTCTGTATTAATATTGGGGCTCTAACGTTTTGAACAATTTGACTAATTTCAGATCTGGCGTAAATCATCCTCTTCAAGACTTCAGTCTACAGGGTCTCATGGACTGAAAATAGGCTTGATTTCTTGATAGATCTGGACCTTCAATCAATAGATCTGCCTTGTAAGCCTTCAAAAGTATTCTAACGTTAAGCCAGATAAACTAATTGAGGGATATGGCAATCTTTCTGCAAATATCAATTAGGATGGATGTGAATAAACCACCGAAATTGTTGGATTTCTAGCTAGGGTGATTTAAGGTAGATCACCGAAAACTGGTCTCAAAAATTATTTTGTGATAAACCCTCAAGCTGGCAGGATGCACAGCTCTGATACCACTGTAATATCCCGAGAATCAAAATTTTAAATAAAACAACACATCTAGGTATTTCATATAAAAACACAGAGCACAACAGCTATAAGAAATTGAAGCCCACTTGTGAATCCTGGATGGATCCACCACATAAACATCCCCGCAGGCTTTTCGTCTCGGGATCACTAAAAGAACTGGCCAGGCCAGGTTCTCAACCTAAACATAATAAAATAGATAATCCAGAATGCCCTAAATGCCTAGCTTCTCTCCCCTTTTATAGGCTTTATGGGTCAATACCAACAACAAATACCATGGGTCAATACCATGGGAAAATACCATCAAGAAATACCATGGGTCAATACCATGCGTTAATACCATGGGTCAATTCTATCCATTTTGACGGGATCAATAAATGGGATATTACACATACCATATGCATGTGAAATTCGAATGAGGTATTGTCACACAACATTAGAAAGGTTTGGATGAGCAGATAAATTTTAGGTGTGTGGGAAAATGTTTCATACCCCTCATCCCCAAAAATGTTGTTTAATAATTCAAAATGTCCATGAAATATTCAAATCATTTTTCCAAGCAAGAATCATTGCTAAAATTGCTCTTCAAGTTAATTTCTCAGATATTTTTCGACCAAAATCTATTGAGATAGATGAAAAATATTGTAGTGATGCAATTTGTACCCACTTTTAGATTCAAATCATTTTACACTAATCAGAAATTCCTCATTTACTTGTGAACTAATCATATTAACTAAAACCACGATTTGAATGGCATTATTTAATATATATAATATTTTTCTAAGTATTGAATATATTATTACTTTGATAAAATTATTATCCATTGCTTTATTATTAAAATATTTTTTTCTCTTCTTCTATTAATAAAGGAAAAAATATTTGAATGGAGGCTCCTATGAGTAGAAAAAATTAGGTAATTGTTTTGAGACCCATCACATAATTGAAATATGTTTCGACGTGTTTTAAATAGTATAATGTGGTTCATCATCAAGATGAAATAGATTAGGAGATTATAATCTAACATGGATATAGAAATAGCAAGGTTCACAGGTAAAAAAGAAAGAGACAAACAAAAATGATATAAGATGTAAGAAAGTCACATAATAAAAATAAATAGAAATAAATAACTATAATAATAAGGAGACTAGGGGTAAGTACAGTAAATTAGAAGTAAATAAATAATATAATAAATAAATTAAAATAAAAAATTCGTAAATATAAATAAGGAAAATATGGACTAAAATTAATATTAAAATATAATTAAAAGGGAATAGTAAAGAATAAAAATAAATAAACAAAACAATATTGTCTATATATATATATATATATATATATATATATATATATATATATATATATATATATATATATTACCCAATGGTTATCTTAGTTCGTCGAGTTCATGCTGCTCTACTTCGCTTCTCAGGAGATCATGAGGTAAAATCTCTTTGATGCCCTTGGGGTTAGCTATGCTTGTTTGACCAATGGCTAGATCCCTTCAGGTTGATCTCCATGAATTTTCCTCTCGATGTAGGAGACACGACCGAGGGGCATCTAGGCCGTCAAAGCCACTCGGGGATCGCATCCATCCTTGGCCACACAATCCCTTAGCTAACTATATTTTTTAACATGTCGTCTCCCCCTAGCATAGGGCACAACCATGAATCGTGAGGTTTGATCCCACGAAACCTTGCTGATGAGACTGATCCTCAACTAGTTGTACTATTAAAACTTTAAAATTGAAAATAATTAAATTATTTTTAATTAAATAATCAAATTAAATAAAAAATATTTTAATAAATAAAAATTGTATATATTTAATAGAAAATATATGCAATTAATAATAAATAATAATTATAGTAAGGGATACTAATTATAAAGAAATATAATGGACTATACAAAAATTAAAGAGTTAATGGTAAGATTAAGTAAATAAATAAATAAAACATAAAAATAGAATAAATAAATAAATAAATAATAAAAAGTAAACTCATAAAAATAAAAATCATAATATTATTATAAATAAATGATAATGTCCAAATAATAAAAATAAAAATAATAAGAAATAAAATGAAAGAATAAGAAAGACAAATTAAGAAAAATACATTGAGAAAAAAAATAGAGATTCAATTTCTACTGATTTATTCTCTATGATTTCCCATTATCATGATAGAAAGTTCACGAAAGCCATAAAAATTGAGAAACATGCAACCAACAACCTTAACAAAGATGACATGTAGAGAATATTTATAAATTAAATCCGTTCTCTTTCTTCGACATATTTTTCTTAATTCTACTCCTCGATTCTTTGATTTTATTTATTATTACCCTTGTTTTTGTTACTTATCCCCTATCTTTTATTGTTTGTATTTTCTTGTTTGTTTTATTTTTACATTTTATTTTTTAGGATTTCCCTTCTTATTATTTTGAGATGGCTCCTTGTGCGATGCAATGATGTCAATTTCTTTGACCATCTCCTTGTAAAAAAAATTGGACATTCCTACTGGCATATTTTTGATATCATCTCGTTCATCCTTTGAGATTTTCATAATCTTCTTGAAAATGTAAGAGGATTATAAAATATTTAATTTTTATATTGATATATGAAAACAAAATATAACAAAATTGATATTTATAAACAATTGGTTTGTAGTAATACATACATATAATTCTAGAAAAAAACTTAAAGGAATATTACTTTTTCAATTCTTGTTTTTTGTTGTTGTACGCTATTGCTATTAAAAGTCTCACATGTCTCATTGACCAATTGTATGGAAAATCTTCCTGTAGGTTAAATAAAATTTGGTTCTTGGAATGATTGGATTGATTTTTGTATTGTAAGTGGAAATAACATCTATATATTCATTCCACTAGATCCCTCAAAGTTTTGTAAATGTCTTTCCCCCTTTCATTAACCTTCAACACCACTCCATATGAGCTAAGGAACAATTCATTTTCATTTGCCTGTTCTATTTTTCTTTTCTTTTCTTAGAAAAACATTCCCTTTCTTCATTTTTGGTCCCTTTGGAACATTAAAAATGAATTAATAGATTGTTTGAAATATGTTATGTAATAGTTTTAAGTATATTATTAATGAAAATTCAAAAAAGAAACTCATATTGGATCGATAGTATCTTTTCATTCACCTAATTCATCCTTTTGCAATTTTTCCATCAATATTTTACGCTCTTCTGGTCGTAGATCAGAAATAATCTTATTGAGCTTCATCATTTTGTGGCTCTCCATGATACACACTAAACAATACATATTATTTAAACTTACATATAGTTCAAAAATAATAATTTTTGTAAAGAAATTACAAAGAAACTTCATTTTTTGTTTTTATGGATGTGCTATCAGTATTTTTGTTACTTCAACTCCTCTCAACCATTTTTTATCAATATAGAACATGTACTATTCATTAATATATTTTAGATAAAAATCACATAATTTTTAGGTAAAAAACAATTCAAGAAAACGGTGCGTCTATCTAAATTAAATGCCCAATGTGAATTTGACCACTTAACCACTGATAACGGTGTGATATGTTATTATAAACGCACCGCCACTACAGTAGAAACAATGTATGGTGCTCTTTATCAATAGGAGACCGAGTGCATTATATTAATACTAGAGCACCGATTAACATAAACATAAATAAATGGATAACCATTTTTACCAAAAAATGTTTTTTTCAATATGCGCCCAGTGCGTTATACTAAAACCGTGCATCAATGCGCTATATTAAACAGTGTGCACTGATTAACAATAGCTATTTTTTAAAAAATCGTGGAAGGGCCTACAGGGATTGAGACCCGACTCTGAAACTGGTCCTGCAGGTTAGATGTCATACGCCTATATATATAGTAATACAAACCCTATAAATCTAAAATGCGAAGCCCTAATTGTGAATTTTTGCAGTCACATAGAAAAGAAGAAGAACAAGTTTAACATAAGAATTTTTTTTTTTTTCTTTTTTTCATAATTTTAATTAAATCTAAATAGGAATAGATATTATAAAATATTTTATTATTAAAATTCACGATAAAATTTGAAATTTTACTATGCATGTATTAAGTCTAATAGAAACTGTAAAAAAAAAATATTACAATAAAATTTAACATTTTTTACTGTACTATAGGGTTTTTATGTGAATCAAGAGATGTTTGAAATTCTGATTCTTTGAATAGTGTTTTTGTTTGAAATTATTTTTTTTCTCCATAGGTCTCTCTTGCTCTAGGTATGTCTCTCGTGCAAATCCATCCCTGAAAAATCTTTCAAAAATAATAAAATAATGAATAAATTTTACTAGTTAAAGAACTTTTTATGAAATTGGATTTCCAAAAATCATTTGCCGCTCCTTTTTTGAGTTTACCGCGCTTTTTTTCACTTCAAAAAATTAAATATGCATTTTTTATTTCCTGATATTTGGTGCAATTTTAACTAATGGCACCGGCGCGTCCATTAATAAAACCGCACTGGTGCGGTTAAAAATACATTAGCACCGATAACAGTAGCTCTTTTTTTAAGGCACCGAAATTACTTTTAGGTAGGTACAGCAAAATTTATTGTTGATTTTTCTCAAATGTAGGGGTAATATATCATAATTATATCAAATGGACAATTATTAAAAATACAACTCATTCCATAATATTTCTCAAAGTCCATCACACAGTTCTCCCTATCCATATTAAGACGTAATTACTTCAAATTTTGTTTATATTTTCATTATCTAATTGAATTTATTTTTTTGTCATTGTCAATTATCTGAATAAAGTTAATGTATAAAAACATGCAGGTCCATGCAGATTCACAATCGAGTTCACATGCCAAAAATATTCAAACATCTCTAGAATAGTAGAAGCTCTTATCAGGAGCAGCATACTGTAAGGTGTGATTGGTAGATGAAAATAGACTGTCGCTTCACCGTGCCAATTGTAACATGTCATATTCTAGCCACAATCCTGGGACAATGATGGTAATAATTTTTTGGTATAATTTAATTATTTCAACTTCAAACAACTTAATCATGCATTGACATGCTTACTAATTGATATCATTGATATTGTACTAATCATGTTCAAATATATTTTTTTAAATTATTAGGATTCTAGTGATCATTAATGACCTACCTGCCATCTTCCATTGCACCCCACGACAATTTCAAATTGAGAGAAGATTGAATTAAGAGAGAAACTCGGAGAGGAACGATACCAAGAATGGTTGAATCAACCACCTATTCAATTCCCACTATGTCTAGATTCACCAATTAGGAATGAATACAACTATAGTAGTTCTTCACAAGTTTTCAATGGAGGAAATCGAATGGGGGTTGGTATGGATGATTACTTAAGGGATGCGACTACCATGGAGAAAATGTTGTTAGATTCATTCTAGAACGATGATCAGCTAGGATATGATGCTCATATCGCTGATACCTTTCTTGAAAGGCTTAAATTTGCTTCCACAACCCCGCTCTTTGGACCTGGTGGTCAGCCAAATTCTACCCTATTGGGGACAATGATGTTACTCTACAACTTGAAAGCAAAGTTGGGCTTGCCAAATGCATGTTTCTCGAAAATTTAGAGGTAATTGACCATGAAGTATCTTATATTTTGAGAAATATTGGCACACAATAAACATTACAAATGGTTAATTCTATGAAAATTAATAATCATTGGCACTGTACATTTAATATTGTCCTTTAACTGTGGGTTATTAAAATATAAGGTTCTTCCAAATGATAATTCCTTTCTTGGTAGTTGCGAAAAGGCAAAGAAAATGTTTAAAATGTTGGGTGTTTAGTACATATCATATCATGCATGTCAAAATGATTGTATTCTATATAGAGGAGAATATACATACAAAGAGATATGTCCAAAATGTGGCCATGACATGTATGATAAAAAAAGAAGAAGGGAAAATCATGTGGTCCTCCTCTTAATATATTGAGGCACATTCCTATAATCCCGAGGATTCAAATGCTCTTTTATTTCAAATAATTAGCTATGTTTCAAGGATGGCATGCCTCACACGGAAGTGAGTTGGGAGTTATGTGAATCCCAACAAATTCAATAGCCATGAACATATTGAGGACACATGGTCTGAAAAATTGAAGGATGAAGTACAAAGTCTACAAATCAGCATAGCCATGGATGGAATCAACCCATATTCCCTCCAGAACACCAAATATTCTTTTTTGCCTATAGTAGTGATCGATAAAAATATTCCCCCATGGTTGTCTATGACGAATGAACATGTTGTGTTGGTTCCCATAGTCCCTGGTAGAAGACAAGTGAAGAATATGGATGTCTAATGACAACCACTGGTATATGAATTGAAGGAATTATGGGATGGGATAAATGTATATGATGTATCAAGACCCATCATATCAGAGATGGTTTTTACGTTGTATGGCATATTTTCTTACACGAAACATGATTATTCGGGCTTAGGAGTTTTCCCTAGTAAATTACATGTTTATTGATTTTTTTATAGACATAACATTATTCTTTCGCATATTAATTTAATTCATTGTAATTTTCTTGATCCTCATGACATTATTTAATGTTCTATACATATTGTACACAATAATTTTGCAGGTCTTGTAAGAAAAAATTATTATGGATGTAAATGTTGTGCACCTTCTTTGAAATCTGGCTGGTCCAACGACCTATGAAAGCTAGTATATGACTGCTCCAAGGTATTCCTCCTAGAATAAAACCCTTACAGAAGAGAAACATTCACTTTCAATCGTAAATGAGAGAGAATGCAAATAAATGAAATAACGACACCAACTGAATCACTTAGAGCATATGAGAGAGAGAAGGATAAGGAGTTCATATAAATTTTCAACTCAAATCAAGAGCCTATGTTCGATGATCTAGAATTCTTCGACACCTATGTTGAGGAATTTCCCATTGGGATGAAGAGGAAATCTATCTTTTATAACCTCCCATATTGGGAGCACCTTAATGTTACTCACTTATTAGATCCCATGCATATATTTAAAAAAAATTCATCTTCTTTATGGAGGCACATATAATCAAAGGAAAGTGACACATTGGCTGTTAGGAAAGATCTTATTATTTGAGAAACTAAAAAGAAACATTTTCCTAGATAATAAGAAAGGACAGGAGAGGCTAGTCCCTCTAATTGGTATTTTAAAGAAGGTGATCTCCCATAGATTTAAAAAAAAATATGATCTTTCTTTGGAAAAGGAATTTATAATGGATGTGAGGGTGCCATCTTCATAGGGGTCTTCACTACGACGCTACTTCACCATGGAAGACCATTTGTCAGGGTTGAAATCACATGACCATTTGAATCTTCTAAGAGTATGTATAATTTCAACAACATGATTTTATTATTTGTTATATTAATAATTTTTATCCCATGGGATCATAAAACATAACTAATTTTGTATGAATGTGTTCATAACTTTGCACTATAATTATCCTTTGTTCTTGTGTGGGTGTGTGAAACATGACATACCCCAAGACCTAAGATGTTCCATATCTAAATTATCTACATTTTTACGTTGGATCATGTTAAAGGAGATTCATGTGGCTAACATTCCACGGTGGTGTCAAGAGATAGTTGAGATTATTTTTATGTTTGAGAAGGAACTGTCGAAAAGTTTCATGGACTTGCAGGTTCTTGTTCTAATCCACCTAGTATATCAGGTTGAATTAGTTGGGGTGGTTTCTAGTCATTGGATGTTCTTCTTAGAGAGGTACATCAAGAAATTGAAAGGTTTTGTTCGACAAAGGGAACAACCTAAGGGGTCTATAGAAGAGGGCTACATATCTTATGACTCTTTCTATTATGCTAGTGAGTACATAAATAATATCGACAACACACCAGGTGTGGTGATTTGCGATGATGAAAGGGATGAAGAAAAAAGAGAAGGGGAGCTGCTCCAAACAAATGGAAAAATGTGCTTGATAAACAGTAAGCGACTTATAATTTGTCAAATTTACACAAAGTAAATATTTACATTGAATTTATATATAATTTATATTTCGATATCATATGTACTATATGTCAGTTTTAATTCATCAGTGAATGCATAAATTGAAGATATCAATAAATTCGTTCTTTACAATTCCAAAGTGAAACAATCATTGGTCCCATTGTATGATCAAAAGAGGATTAAAATGGATAGTGAAAGGAAATAATTCAGATAGTTGAATGGTAGAAATGTGCCTTATTCTGATAATTTAAAATAAAATATGCCAATTATATTCCCTAACAGTTTGGCTGTTGGCCAAGTCATAAAGAAATAGAGTGCAACCGGTCATTACCCGCATGCTGAAGAGGATGCGCTAAAAGTAGGCATTGTGTGCAACAACTCAGTAATAATATATTTATGTACATTTTAAACATAATAATGCACCTTTGAAATGTAAGATATATATTTTATATATTTTAATAGTTAGGTTATTAGACACATGACACTATCATTTTTTAATTTTTTTATAGGTGCATTTGTTCCCATCTGTGTAGGCATATGGACACCATTTTAGCACAGAAAATGAATATTATGGATACATGACACAATACTGTGGAGTCGAACTCGAGTTCGATCAATATAACTGAGCTAGCCACTGTGATCAAAACCTAGTACGAGGGACGTTACTTTATGTCGGAAAGACACAATAGATCATTCTAGTGGAATTCTCTTCTTTCCAATATATTATTTTTAGGTGCAAGTGGTGGGACACCTTTGATCAGAATAATTTAAAGGAAGATTGTGACAGTAGGCTACTATGTGTCAACTCTAGAAAGATGTGGGATGAAGCCAAGGAGCCTTATGTTTTCCTGAAACACTGCAACTAGGTTTTTTTTTACCTAGATGTGTTGCATAATGATTTTTGGTTCATATTGAGACATGACCCTAGATCAAAACATATTTTTGAGAAAAATAGTGTTATCATGCCAAGCGAGCTGGAAGATAATGAGGGTGATGAGAATAGAGAGTGATATGGTACATGTGTTATTCCATCATGTATACTATTTAAGATGGGTTTTTGTAAAGAATAGGACTTAACTTTATAACTAAGACTCTTTTTTCCAAACATTATAATATTTATTTTGAATTAATTGGTTTGCATTGTGTTAATGTTAAAATCATATCACTTGATAATTTGCAATTATGTTGATCTCGAAAGAAATGCACTGCATAAAGTTATTTTATATATATATATATATATCAATTCCTAAGATAATACAACAACTTGATTTCTTTTAATGGTTTTTCCCTATATCATTACTTAAATAAATGCATCGTATTATATATGTGTGTGTGTGTGTGTGTGTGAATGATATCTTCAAAATTTATAAACTTTATTATGTTACAAAAATTCATATTAGTCTAGATTTATTAGTTTACAACTATTTATACTTTTACAAATTTGAAAATTTACAATTTTACAATTATGGCAATTTAACAATATGTACAGTATACATTTTACAATTTTACGATGATTCAATTTTACGGTAGTTATGGTTCAAATTTGACAATTAATTTACAATTTTACAAATTTAAAATTTTTACAATTTTAATAAAATTGAATCATGACAATACATACAATTACAATTACAACTACAATTTTACAATTTTACATACAATTGCAATTACAATCACTATAAATACAATTATAATTACACTTTTACAATGTTACAAATTCAAAAATTTATAAATTTTACAATTTTAGTAGAATTGAATCATGACAATACATAAAATTACAATTACAATTTTGAAATTTTACATCCAATTACAATTACAATTTTACAATTTTACATACAATTACAATTACAATTTTACAATTTTACAATTTTACAAATTTACAAATCCTACAATTTTAATAAAATTGAATCATGACTATACATATAATTGCAATTTTACGTACAATTACAATTACAAATTTACAATTTTACATAAAATTACAATTAAAATTTAAATTACAATTACAGTTTTACAATTACCAATGCATATATTTAATAAATATCATGATTTAATATTAAAAATAAACATCATGATCATGATAACCATATTCACTAACATCAGCTAATCATCATGATCATGACAATCTAACAAAACACAAGCATTGTATAACATCATCATAAAACAAAAGTCAAATTTTCATATAATGTCAAATAATTTCTATAACATACACATCTATCTTCAAGCACATGAAATGAATATATCTAACATGACCTAGTAATATACACATCATTATGGACACCAGCATGTAAATTAAGTACATCAACATGCAGCATATATATATATATATATATATATATATATATATATATATATATATGTATATATATATATATATAAACTGTGTAATGTCAAAAATATACAACTGTAATAGAACTGCATATAAATGCCAAATACCTGGTGGTATGTCAATACTATAACTAGTCAAGGCCTGCTCAGTAGATGGTGCCTGATTAGATGGACGTGCCTACTCAGGAGGTGCCTTCTCATATGGTGCCTGCTCAAAAGATGTTTGCTTAGGACTAGATGATGGTTTCTCATCTTTGCGAGGTGAAGGAGGAGGAGGTGGAGTACTAAAAATGATCATGATCATCCGAGCTATTGTGTCAGGCATCTCCATGGAGCCTATCCCTCATAGCCCCCAGTAGCCTAGAAGCTCCGACGATATGATGCATAAAGCTCATCATATCGCAGGGCATGTCCCTCTAGAGCTATGTGGGTGTACGATATTCCTGGATGTCTCTGATCATTGCAGGACAAACTCCCTCATCAAACAGGAGTCTACATTGTCAGTCACCCAACTCCATCTTCAATCAAATGTCTTCCCTACGCTACATGCCCGCAGGTATCTGCACCCGAGGAAGTATCTCACCCTTTGTAGCCTCTGACATATCCTCTTCATCTATAGGATCATCCAATGAGGGTGGAGGCATGTCCCCAATGAACATGCCATTATCTAAAAAATATATAGTACACAACAATAATTCGACAATTTCAATAATTTTTTTTGATAAAAGAAGTTAATGTACGTGTTAGAATAAATTTTATTCTAATTAACTAAGAAAATAAAATGAAGCTATATTAATTTAAATAAAACACTAATATTACGTCTAGCATCTGGTGGCTCCTCTTGTCTGAAAAGGATGTTGGTACACCCTCACCAATCCAACCCTACGTAGAGACATGGCACCATCACAAACATGTTATCATCCACACTAGCTAGTAGCTTCAATGCATCACTAGAAATCCTAGTTGGGTACTCTGATATGACCCTCTTCATCATCATCTCGCCCCACATGTGGATCCGTACCTGTATCATTGGCCTACAAGGCTGACACACAAAATTAGGCCTCGTCTCCTCAAACCTCTCAAAAAATAAACAAAACAACTTTGAAGCAAGAGGGAAGGTGAACCTACCATGTGCTTGAGAACGACATCTATCTAAGGCTATACAAAACTTATGCAAATAAATGGCAGACCATCTAATAAGTCATGGCCTATAGAATAAAGAATCAACATAAGATAAAAGAGGGAAAATAACACAATTCCTATCACTAGCATAATGTGCGATGGAGGTCAGTAATAGTGAGAGGTACTTAACCTCCTCTGGACGAAAAAAAGAAATCCATAGATATCCACCTAACATTCGAAAGTCTACAGGAGAAAGTATACCATCCATAATGTATCTATGAGTGTAAACCAACTAACTCACTGTTGCATAACCCACGGAGACCTCAGGGAACTTGGGAAAATCCTCCCCTCTCATAGATAGGCTAGTAATAAAATAAATGTCCTCCTCAGTGGGATGGTACCACTGGTCAGGACTGACACGGAAAGCCTGTCGGTGGCTATATAACCTGTAGATCCACTATACTAATAACCCACTTTTTCCCTTCACGGATGTATCCTCATAGAACTTAAGAAGGCCTACCTCCCTTAAGAGAAACTAGGTGGGTGGCGTAATAGGGTGAGGGTAAAAAAGTCTCTTCCTCTTCCTTGCCTCCCACTGTTTTATCATGTTATAATTGTCATCCCTCTGCTCTTATTGGTGTCTTTCCTCTCTCCGTTGATGTCATTGAGTGATTCACATATTAAATGCATGAACCTTCCTCATAGATAAAACATAAAAAATTTTATTAAATGAAAAATGTGTTTACAAATATATAAATATAACTTTTATTTAAAAAACAAAAAAAAAAAAAAATTGGTGTGCCACAAAAGATAGTCATGCATTGCCAATGCTACATAAATTTATATCACAAATCGTCCACAGTGTGCATCAAAAAACATCACGCACTATGAAATTTTTTTTTTTAAAAAAACTATTACTTAAATAAATATTATAGGTGGTTCATTGACAAAACATATCTGCCTTGAGGGTGTTTGTTATAGTGCAACACACCACTAGTTTCCAATATTTTACCACTGGTGGAGTGGTACCAAACACACACTACCTCGGTGCGGTATGTTTCACTGATTCACTGCACATTACGTGAGTTCCCGTAATAGAGACGCACCAGGATGTTATGTTTATTTTTCCATAATTCATGGTGCATCATTGTAAACTAACACATCATCGGAAATAAATTGTTAATTTTAAAAAAATTTAATTTTTTGGTGCGGCTGGAAATTGACACACACCGCAGTCTTTTATTGTTATTACAGTGTGTTGTTTCTCGGTACCGCACCAGGATATCACATTAATTTCCCATTTTGGCTTCTTTTAACACCATTCATGGTGTGGCATGTAAGTTTAGAAGGAGCACCAGGAACAGTGCGAGCCGAATGACTCAAATGCCCCGCGCAGGAAAGTTTTTGTTTTTCAAAAAAACAGTAAATTATAACTCAATTTTAAAAATTAATCCGCTAAAAGATTAAGTTGGTGAGAAAAAAGTACATTACCTGTACATTTGTGCGTCTAAGAGGCATATTTACAATGGAATAATAAAAACCAAATTTTCCCACTGTTTTGCAAAATTTGAAGTCCACACACTAAGAAATGGATGGAAGCAATGTGGGAAATGGAAGCATGAATGACAGCGCACCTCAAAGAAGGAAAATTCGCACCAGTTCTTTAGAGCTCTACATCATAGTAACAGGTAAAAATGTATTTTTACGGTTGATTTTTTTTTAATTAACCCTTTTTCGGTGTGCTTGATTATGAGACGCGCTGGTAGATTGTACCAATGGCGCACCGCACTTCTTTACTGTGTGCTAGATTATTGAGACACACCAGGCCGGTTTGTACAAAGCTCGAAGTGCTTCCTATGAATAAAACCACTATGTCGGTGCGTCGTTGTACATAAACCGCACTGGGCCGTCGTCGTTAGTAAAGAGCACCGAAATGATGAAAACACATAGGGTTGTTGATATACAACCAACATCAGGCATGTTATATAAAAAGCACCATATATTTTCATTAAATAAACATCCTATAAAGAGTTTTGTATCACCATAAATGCATCAGAGCATCATTGTTAGAGTATAGCACGACAATGGCTATATAGTGAGTGTCTCGGTCTGCCATTTGATAGTATGCACTGGTGGGATTTATATAAAACGTACCTCTCTGTTGTATGTATGAAGTGCCCCGCTATTTTCATAGTACTTAAAAATAACTCTACAACAGTTCCTTAGCCTCTACTATGCACCAGTGCATCACATATATATCAAGTGCACCAGTGCCTACTAGGATTATAAACGCAATGTAAAATAATATCTGCAAAAACATCCACCCGCCAACCTCCTCGAGTGACCTCCCCTAAAAATGGATATCTGGGTTTTTTTTATAAGTGCTTCCTCAAAAACATCCGCTAGAAGGTATTTTCCTTGTAGTGCTGGAGGGAAAGATAGATATTGGGCTAGATATTCAGCTCACTAGGGTTTTCTGGATCAGGCTCAAACGTCTAGGGAACTAGTTTAGGGTTTCAA
Organism: Pinus albicaulis; assembly: GCA_034641835.2. Classification (NCBI taxonomy): domain Eukaryota; kingdom Viridiplantae; phylum Streptophyta; class Pinopsida; order Pinales; family Pinaceae; genus Pinus; species Pinus albicaulis. The sequence continues at coordinate 1,396,736,436 of CM076584.1, forward strand.
ATGATCAGTTACAAGGATAATATGGGGTAAGGTAGGTATTATCAGTGACATGTTTCAGTTTTGATTGTGGTATATGGTTGATGTAGAGAGGTATGAAAATGAGCGTAAGACTATGAATTCATTTATCAGAAGAAATGATACATAATAAAGAAAATATCATCAGAACAAAGCATATAAACTATGCAGTAGTCTCAAAAACTCATGAGATAATCACATGAAAGCATGCTAATGGTAATAAGGAGAAAATAGTATTCAATATGATGATAAAACAAAGGAACAACACTATCACTAAAGCATACCACAGGAATCCCAAGATAATAACTGCAACTGCCTATATATTTCTTGCAAAAATATGATGTACACTAGCTCTAAGCCTTTGTCTAACTGATGTCCAACCTTTTATTATTTTAAATGATGGGTATTTATTAAAATATTTACAAAATCCTGTCATAACTGATGAGGATATATTTAAGGAGTTCTGAAACAGAATCTATCTAACTGTTACAAAAATTTAGGAAAATTGAAACCTGGAAATGAAATATAATAGAAATCATAAAAATAGTAATTAATTATTACAACTACTTGAAAATATCTCGAATTTCTTGGAGGAGGACTTTGCAAGCTGCCACCTATGGAAATTGAAAATGCCACCTCGAGCCTTCTTCTCAAAACTGCCAAAAAAACTTTAACTAACAGATGTCAAATATTATATCTTGGAAAATATGAAATTTAGGCATTGCTTTGTGGGATATTTGTTCATATTTATATGCTATCTTGATGATGACAAGTTGCAAATAATTTTCTTTAAATGCTCAAACTGCCGCCCCAAAATTTGGTATTGCTCCAATAAATATGCCATTCATTTGTGACTTATGGAGATATGGGAATAATTTATGATCCCTATGAATTTGGAGTTCATTCTTCCCAATATTATTTAATGACTATCAAATGTTTATAAAACCTTAGAACCTTGAAACTTTTGTGTTCTTTAAATTCCCTTAGATTTGAGCATCCCATGAAATAGGTGATAGTTTTCAGTTATCTTGAAATTTCCTTACTATGCAATTTCTATTTCTTGCACCAGCTCCATGACAACTACAAATGGTTGGTTATCTTCGAAGTGAACCAATATTGAGCCAGTTACTGCGTTATGGTCTACTACATACTCTGCTCTCATTAAACGTAATTTTACACTAAGACTATAAGAAGTACCATGACCAACCCTGTCAAAAGAACTCTGTTGGATTCCATTTTACATCTTTTGAGATGCCCAAGTTCATTCCATATTCAACAAATGCACATGTATGGGTATTTTTATAGGTAGCCATATTTCTCCTATAAGCACCAGAATGTTTCTCAGTGCACCAAAATCACCCATGTTATATCCTCTAATAGATTAGGGGCTACCTAGTGTGAAAACATCATCATTGGATAGGTCCCCACCGCATCCTCCATAACAGCCATGGAAAATAATCACTGAAAGCAGTGTCTTCTCTGGACTCTCTTCTATATTTTTTAGTTCAATAAAGTGATTCATAATGAATTTGTTTTGATTGAAAATGGGGAACCTGTTACCAATCCCTTAACCTTGGTCTATCAGAAAAACATTCCTATTACCTGTTAGTATGAATCCTTTGTCGAAGTGTACGAAAAAAGACCACTTTAGCTACGCATAACTAATAGTCCTAACATCAAATATGGTTGCCAATATCTTCAGATCTGTAGTTAGTTGATCAAGACAAGAGCTGCAAAAAACCAGATCTATGCATAGAAAGACATTAAGCAGTAAAAAGAAGGGTTTGCTCCATATATCCAATAGACAAGACAAGAACAATTTTTGAAAGAATTTTTGTATTAAGGGCACCTGGGAGGAAAACAAGAAGGCGTATCCAATTCTCCTCAATGGGATGTGTTCTTGGAAGTCCTCAGCACTTCAGATCTAGAATCTCTCTCTCTTGTTGGTGTAGAAAACCCAGACAAAGATAGAACTCAAAGGGAGCTCACACAGCAAATAATGTAGAAAAATGCGACCAAGTGTATAGATCCAGAGTGATCTAATAGGCAACAAAAGGTGAAGAATGGTAGGGAAAAACCCTCCTATTTATAACAAAATATTGGGTCATTCTAGATCTTGGTGCATGATTAAAATAACGTTAACCAAATCTAGATCCACCTTTTATGGAATATTTTATTATATTTGTTGGAGGGAAAAGGTATTTTGACTTGGGTCAAATCCCTTTATTTGTAAATAATAAATAAATAAATGATTTATTTATCATTTTAAGGAAGTGGTTGAATGATAATCAAATAAATAATGATTTATTTAATTATTTATAAGTGATTTAGTCATATTTAACAAGGAATATTATTTAAATAAGATTTAAATAATTATTCCTAGAAAATAATAAGATAAATAAAGGTTTATCTAATTAATTTCCTTGTTTTGGGTTAAACATGACTGGGAATAATAATTAAATTATGGTTTAATTAATTATTCCATGAGGAAAATCAAACAAATATAGGTTTGTTTAATATTTCCTTTTGGGGTTTCCTGTTTAGACTATAAACAACCTAATAAATGTGGTTTATTAAGTTATTTAACATAGTGAAGGAAATTTTACTTAGGGTAAAATTGGTCTTACATGGTGTACTTGGGTCCATCTAATGATAATAGGTTAGATGACCAAAAAATGGTGTAACAGATTGCCCCCCAGCGTGCGAGTGTTAGGAGTAAATCGTATGACCGAAGTACGTTGTAAGAACTCAATCACCAGACATCAAGAGGGAAGTCAGAGAGAGAAATGTAAGGTAGAATAGTGTGCTGAAGAACTAGACCCTGAGGAGACGAGACTCGCAGGTGCAAAAAGTCTCTTTTCATGAGAGGGTACCTGTGCTAAAGGCGGCGGGGGAGGCATACCTATGCCCGCCGAGACAAAGTACAAAAGAATAGTGTGTCCAGTAAACAAGGGACCGAACCATAAAGTACAACCGACATAAACATGAGCCAGATAAGAATACAATGAGGAATCCCACATACATGCTGTGCCTGGGATAACAGCCAGGACTTATACAATAATATCTGAGTACATGAGATACAAATACAACCCAAATGCCCCCTATAAGAGAGGAATGGCTCACAAAATCTGACTGATACATGCAAATGAAAAAGGCGCTGCAAGCGGCTGAGGCCGACATCATCAAATATGTGGAGTTGCATCGAAGGCTGAAATGAAGAGGTCATCCGGGCATGTGGGGGGCTACCTGCAGGGCCACCCCCTCATGAGGGCTGAGACATCTCACACACACCCGGGAATCACCAAGAGCTACTGCTGCATCACTGAACCATCAAGTATACGGATCTCGATCATGCTGAAAGGAGCTGGAGTGGAGAAACAATCAAGTCAAAGGGAAATGAGAGAGCCCTTTGCCTGATCCGAGGCCCCGAACAAGAGTGGAAGCTGGAACCAAGGTACACCGCCCTCTAGACCTGTCTTCTGGAATGAAGGAGCTGATGTCGACAGAAGGAGGTCCGCCATAGGTGAGGCAATGAGAGATCCTCAACTAAGGCACGA